>CAUYRH010165341.1:0-11583 GCA_963574655.1 Perodicticus potto | reverse complement strand
ATATACATGATTTAAAGTATATAGGAGCATGGGCACAGGTCATTTGAAAATACCATGCCATTTTACATAAAGAACTTGAGCTTCTTGAGATACTTTGCTAAGAAGAAGCTCAAGTTCTTTATGTAAAATGGCATGGTATTTTCAAATGACCTGTGCCCATGCTCCTATATACTTTAAATCATGTATATATAACTTAATACATATATATATATATATATATATATATATATAAAACGTAAATGTTTCTGATTGTATATGAAGCACATTCTGCCCTATGATTGCACCAATGTACACAATTATGATTTAATAAAACTATTAAAAAAAAAAAAGAACTTGAGCTTCTGCAGATTTTTTTTTTTTTTTTTTACAGACAGAGTCTTACTTTATCGCCCTCGGTAGAGTGTCTTGGCATCACACAGCTCACAGCAACCTCCAAAACCTCCTGCTCTTAGGCAATTCTCTTGCCCCAGCCTCCCGAGCAGCTGTGACTACAGGCACCCCACAACACCCGACTATTTTTTTGTTGCAGTTTGGCCAGGGTGGGGTTTGAACCCGCCACCCTCAGTATATGGGTCCGGCGCCCTACTCACTGAGCCACCGGTGCCACCCAGCATCTGCAGATTTTTATATCACTAGGAGTCCTGAAACTAATCCCCTGTGGATGACAAAGGACAAATGCAATTCCTAGTTAAGCATCATTGTTACCTATATTTAGTTTCATAGCGTAAAGCCTCTGAACCGTTCAGTCACCATGCATCATAATCCCATCTTATGTTTGGAGTTGTATTACATATCTTTGAGCTGAGTCTTGAACAGCATAGTCTATGAGACTAACAGATCTTGAAAATGCAGTGCATTACATCAGGGTCTGCACAGCTGCATGCTCTCAAGTCAACAATGTGCTGTGACCTGGATCCTGAAATGAATTATAGATAGTTTTGGTGTGGGGCCCCAATGCATTTATAACATGTTTTCAAATGACTTTCCATAATATGGAATTTTATGTTTCTAAACAAGCAATATTATAATTAGCATCATATAGCAATAAAATACAGTACAAAGAAAGATGCACACCCTTGACAATTCTGTACACTTAACATAGAAACTTACATACTGAATTTCAGAGCTTCAGTTTTTAAAACTGTTTTGAATGGGATATAAGAACTCAAATACTTCAGGAGTGCTTTTAAACAACGATAGGTAAAGTGTGTTATATTTTCTTTACATCATTAGATATAATGTCATAATTTAACACCAGCATATCTTCCTCTCATTAAGTGTATTTCCTGGTACAATAAATAAAATTAAAGCTGAAGTTCAAACATGATACACTGGACTTAAAATGTCAAAATTCAAACTCGTTTCCCCATAACTTCAACTTGACTTGCCTAAATGATTTTCTCACCATCTCTCCAATATTAGAAGTTTTAAATTAAATACATGTGGGTTCAAAATATGTCATCTTTGAGTTCTAAGTTATAATTTATGGTTTTGTTTATTCTCTTCATTTTTCTGTTTTGCCTTTTAATGTTCTTCATTTTTTTTTGGGGGGGGGGGAGTTGGACATGGTACATCAGGTAATAAGCTTCTCTGACTAAATCTCTCACGACTTGTGTAATGCTAATTTTCATTCACTGCCCATTCCCACTTAACCGAGTACTTTTCCTTCTCTTTCAGTCTTCTGAGCCATTGGCATAATTCTTCATTAATGAGAATTTGTGTTTCCAAATTCTGCTCTCTTTCTGGTGACTCCGTATTCCCTACTCATGCCCATGGAAATCATACGTTACTCCTTTCTTTCACCCCGTGTTGCAATGTAAGGTTATTTCAATGCAGACTGCATTTTCCTTCCAAAGTCCGCTTTAGTCTTCTTGGGTTATGACTCAGATATAATCATTTTGTCCTCCCAATGGTAGGAAAAAATGATTATTGAGAGCATGAAATAAGATGATGGATGTGAAATTCCTGTACAGACAGTGAAGTAGCTTTATGCTAAGTCATGAATATGAGCTTCAAAGTCAGACATTGATTTTAATTATTGCTAGACCCGTGAATTTGAATAATTAACTAATCATTTTGAATTCCGGTATACTTATTGGTAAATGAGAATTGTAATACTTTCTTCTTAATTACACAATATGTGAAACATGACACTTATTGGGGCAAATGATAATGTAAAAGCTTTACCTTGATGTTGAAAAAAAAAGACAACCAAAAATAAGTAAGATAATTATTTAATTATTTACATTGGTGTTCACATCAGAAAATGACTCATATGTCTGGTAAAGAAAATCAGAGGTAGGGCGGCACCTGTGGCTCAAAGGAGTAGGGCACTGGCCCCATGTACCGGAGGTGGTGGGTTCAAACCCAGCCCTGGCCAAAAAAAACTGCAAAAAAAAAAAAAAGAAAATCAGAGGTATTTTGTTAGACAATACTCATTTGTTTTGTGGTGAAATTTGCATACTTTAGATATGAAGAAGCATTGATGTATTTTTGAAATATTGAATAAATTAAAATCATATTTTAAAAACTGAGCATTTTGGGGGGGAAATGTTTGTTTAGGGGAAAGTAAGTATTCTTTTATCAATTATATTTTATCACTTACGAACTTTGGTTTACTTAAAGATAAGCCTTAATATCGTCAATAATTGAGTATGAAGTTTTTCCTCTTTGTTCTCTATACTAAGTACAATAACAAGAACATATCTCCTTCATCACGTAAAGATCAACGTGATTTATCTTTTCAAAGTTAAGTATCTTGCAAAGTAACTCTCATCCCAAAAAAATCACTGAATTTGGCAGTAATATATTTATTTCAGGTTTTTATCTTTCTAAAGAACAAAAACTGTGGGAGAGTTTAATTACTCCCTTCAAAAAGGAAAATGGTTGCTAAATTGCACATTAGGCACTAAGTCAAAAGTCTTTTGGATATGAATTATGTGAAAAATACAAAAACTTTCCTGAAAATCATGTGAGCATTATAACCATCTTCATGAAGGAAACCTCATGATTAACAAAGAAAGTGAATTATCTTTGACAATTGTCCTTTTGTCTCGTTTGTGCAAAAACAATTTAATATTCCTCAAGAAAATGTTGGAATTATAAATAATTTGGTGAAATGACAAATTAAGATTTTAGAAACTTTTAGTTGCATATGTTCATAAGTGATTAAATAATTTTATGAATAATGAAATTGAGAACAAATCACAAATTGTGATTTTCAAAACTATATTGAATCTTCAGTGTGTGCACCTGCTTGATCACCTGTGTCGTATTTATCGTTGGTCAGTCTCAATTCCATATGTGAATATTGAGTATTTCCTAGGTTTGGGAAATGCCCAAGTGCTGTAACATCTTTAATGTTTTGTTAGACATAAAAAGATCCTGAAAAGGAGGGCTCCCATATTTGAATGTTGAACCATAAGCCACCATAATACACTTTAGGAATTAAGCTATTTTGTGGATGCAGATTTGTGGGTTTCAAGAGCATCAGGTAACAACATCCTACTGTTTCCAAAACCCCACACATTTCCCTAGCAACTTGGCGAGAGCATACAGAAGTGTTAATTAGGAGAATAAAACAAAAGCTGGAATGAAAAATAAGAATAAAAATGGAATGCGTCACAATCATTTTCTTCTGAATATGGTGCTAAATTTGTTAAGGAAGCACCTCTCAGATTTTAATGTACATACAAATCATCTGGAGATCTTTTCAAAGGACAGATTCTGAGTCAGTGGATCTGGGACTCAACCTGAGCTTCTGTGTTATTAAGACACTTCAGAACGATTGTGATGATAGTAATGGGCCATCCTCATGGCCACACTGGTGCAAGGGCAGAATGTGACCAAGGTCAAACTGAGAGGATATTATTTCTATCCCTTCATGTTGTTAAGCAGAGATGGCGTAGCACAAATTTATTTATAGAAATATTCCCAGTTGTGTAAAGAAAGACATTAGGGAAGTGTTAAAACATATTAAGGCAACCTACACAAAAAAAGAATTAGAATTGAAAAAAGCATTTACAATCTTCTAACTCCTAGATCCTAGACCTAGTTTTTTCTGGCACCAGTTTCATTCTTTCCTTGTTTATTTTCTTCTTGAAGTCTATATATACAACCTTTACCTTTTATGGGGAGGGTAGGGACAAGAATAAACATGAGTATGTGGGGATATTGACCCTTGTATTCAAATAATGAATATTGTATGTAAATGAGAATATTTTGCACTCATTTTCTTCATTTATAAAAGTTTAAATAATTTACATAAATACATTCACACTTACATGTTGCAAATTCATAAATGCACTGATTCTGTGTATATGATCTTAAAAGACGGATATTATTTTTTCTTTTCTACTTGATTTTACTTTCTTCAGTTACTCCTTCCTGCATTTCTCATGCCCTCTCACCACAGCTGCTAGCTCTACCTCTTCAGTGTACTTTTAATGTCAGTAAGTGATCTTCAAAGTAAAGCATTAAAATGATGGCAGCCTCAGACAACAAGTGGATTGATGCCAGAACCATGGACTTTTGATTCCCGTGAAGGTTAGAATTTTTTGAGATATTGTTTCTTAATAAAGTACTACATTCTGGGATAAATCAGTGTGTATGAACAGGTAACTAATACTCTGTCATATGGGAAATTGAAGCTATAAGAAATGACATTTATTTCATATTCATATATGAATATTTAATAATATTTAAAAATGCATATAAGTGATAAATACTATATTTAGGATGGTAGTAGATCCAGGGTAAATGATTGATATTAACAATCATTTTGATTCAGTGTTTTCTGTATTCTTTTTTGTAAATCAATTCTGTCTTACCACTGAGGGGTGGTGGTGGGGGATAATGTAATGAAGAATAATAATACATGTATTCAAAAGTTAAAAAAATAATAATAATTTTGAGAAGACTGAGATAATGCTAAGAAACAGAAGTCCTGGCAGATACTATACTGAAAGATTATTTCTTCTTACTCATTATTTCTATTTATAGTATTTGAAGAGAAAATGAGAACTAGAATTTTCTACTTTTACTTTCAAAAACAATTTCATTTGTTTTTCTTAGTCCTTTTTCTTAGGCTGATCTATAAAATCTTAAAATATAACAAAGCACATACAGAAGTGTGAGTAAGATAATCAGGAAAGTTAATTTTATCTACCAGTATTCATATTTCAAATACATAAAGAAATTTTGGAATGTCTATGATTCAGAGCTGGTCTGTCACCATATCTCATTTGAGGAGGAAGGTTGAAATAATGGGGACTCCTTTCTTCTTATATACTTGAGTTTTCTACCTGCTATTTTTGAAGTTGTTTGATTGTTATTCAAGCCAGCCACAGAATTGATTAAGATCACTTATATATTTCTCCTAGTTTTTTGATATTTTTAGTTATTTGTAAGATATGAGATATGATGCATTGATTGCTTATTTATAGGATCTGTAATATTTGTTTCAATAGTCTGATGAAATATATAGTAACTACAACAGGATGATTTCTAGTTTATCATTAATACCTTATAAATAAACTCCATAAAACAAATACAGAAATAGAAGTCAACTGTTTCAGTTAAAATATCACTGGTACTAAGTACAAGCTAGTGTAAATATTTCTAACAATTATAGATTATACATGGTATCATTTTGCTACTGCCTTCTTCTTTTTTTGCACATTTTGAAAAGTTCATGCATAAAACATTTTGCCATTTAATATAGCCTTGATACTTCTAAGCAATGAGAGGATTTTCTTTGAAAGCCTGGCAAGATTGGTGAATGATCTTGTTTACAATTCAGGAAATGAATTACTCCTGTTAGCTGTGCAGTCTAAGTACTTCCCAGGATTTTCTGCTTTTAGAGTGTTTGAACATAAAGTAGCATGTAACTCAAATTGGTAAGCAGGCAATCACTTACACACACACACAGGCACACACATAGATCCACATAGAAACACTTCTGTTTTGCAGTAAAATCATTGCCTAAATGGTGTAATATGACTAAATAGTAGTTGATATGCTTGTGAAATCAGCACAAAGCATTTTCTGGGAGTGAAAGGAAACTGTGTACAGGAGAAAATCCCCCCAAATGTTGGATTAATTTTTATTCTCTGTACCTAAAGGATGATTGTGCAGGTGAGACTGTTGAGGGAGAAGAGCCTAGACAAATCTTACAAAAATGTTTATTTTAAAGGTAACATTAAACCTTTTGACCTTTTGTACCTCCTCTTTTATGACCTCACTACAATTTTATAGACTTTCAATACAAAAATATTTACTTTCAAAAGAAACAATGCCCTCTCTGAACTGTACTAGATAATACAGTTTTTTGTATCTGTAACATTCATTTCTTATTTCACTTATTCACTTTCGGAGCCAATATCCTAAATATCACTAATTCAACATCACCTCAGCCCAAATTAATTACTTCTTAAAGGTACCATAGCATGTGCTTATAATAAGCACCTTTATTTTTCTTTTTTCTTTTTAAAATACTATTTACTAAAGTGAAGGAAGAGATGGGTGAAAATATACTGAATGTTGATATATTGTTGAACCATGATTAAGGAAAGAGGATGTGAGCCAGACACTGCATAAAATACATAGGATCAAAATTTATAAAATAGTAAAAAAGCTTCACATCTTTAGAGTCCAATTACTGGAGTTTAACTATAGGGTATAAACTTAGTCAACAATAACAACTGAAAATAATAGTCCATTGAAAAAATGTCGTAGTTATTTCAATAAAACACTATGCTACTGATTAATTAACTTTGACAGGGCTCATGAAATCGACATTGGATCAACTATCTGTGATTGAGATAAATATTATTCATAATATGTATGTTTGCAATAAGAATGCCTGCATAAAGCTCCAAATTAGATTAGAAAATGCAGTAAGAAAGTCTATAATTACAGAAAATACAGAAGTTATTAGAACGCTATTTTCATTTAAAATGAGTGTATTATAAACATTTATTATTGGATAAAATTGCTTCATTAGTTGGTCTTCTTCCTAATGCAACCGCTAGGAAAAAATATTTAGGAAAGTTCTATATATCTTCTTAAATATATGATATACTCTCATGGTGCTAATACAATGTTTTTGATAAATAAACATTGGATCTTAGCTAACAAGGGCTCATTCCCTTGGAAACAATAAAATAATAGATGGATCTCTAGAGAGTATTTGAAAAATAAGTAATCAAAACATTTTAATATGACTAATTGGGTATTCCATTTCTTTATGACAGAAATTCCTTTATAGTTTTCTTAGTATGTATCTGTGTTTTTTTTCTCTCCCCTTCAAATAAAATTGAGCCTTAGGATGACTTTTATATTCTATATCCTACCTCACACTTCATTAATTTCTTTGCTGATTTAGCCTCCATTTTCCTTTAAACAAATAAATCAAACTACTATGAACAAATCAACTAACCCAGCAACCACGAACAATGAACAACAGATTCCTTGAAAGGCTATTACTTCCCTTTTTGCAATTATTTACTGTTTTGCTTGGCATGAATCCTCATTCTTTGAAAAATTTAGTATGTGATTTACTGTCTTTTTCTTCACTTTTATCACTGACATTACTCTTGGTCATGTCTGTATTGACATAAATTCAATTTGACCTCTTCATTTCTTATTCCCAAGGAGCAACCTATGCTTCATTATTACCAATCCCTGTAATGTCTAAACTCATTCAAAACTACATCCTTTAGACCTAAATTTTGAGGTCACTCTCTGTAGTAAAAACAAGTTTGACCTTTCCAAGATTAAATACAAATACATTAAAAACTATTTTTTCCCACGGTACAAGTTCACCTCATGTTCTTATTTCTGTCTTTATCTAGGATAGGTTAATGGCCTCTTGTTACAATGATCAGTATGTGAGTATAATTATACTTATTTTTCTTTCAGTTCATCATGATAAACTTACAAATTATCCTCATTCAACTCAGCTTTTTAGACCCCGAGGCACACAGAATTCCAAGACCACAAATGTCCTATACCCTCTTTAATTCCCTTCCTTTGGATGGAAACAGTGTTTATGAATATTATGGCCTATCATTTCCATGCTTGTTATGTTATAGAGCAAAAGGGATTTTGCAAATGTAATTATTGTCCCTAATCAGTTGACTTTGAATTAATCAAAGGGAGACTATCCCAGGGGACCCTGAGCTAACTTTGTAAGCTGCTAAAAAAGACAAGAAGCGGGAATAGATACTCTTCTGCTGGCTTCAAAGTTTACAGCTGCCATAGTGTGAGAGAAGGGGTCTGTGTGTCAAGGACAAGAATGGTCTTCAGGAACTTATAGATGTCCTCAGCTGACTTCCAGCAAGAAAATATAGAATGAATGCATATGGCTAAAATTAACCTAATTCTGTCAATAACATAAATGAACTTGGAAAAGGACTTGAACTACAGTTGAAAGCAGAGCCCAAGCAATACTTTAAGTTCAATATAGTGGACATTAAACAGAGCAGTTGGTTATGCTGTGCCCTTTTCACCTGGGAGATTAGGCATGGGGCTACTTAAAGCCCATAAGTTTATAACTTGTTATGTGGCAATAGAAAAATCATTATTCACTCAGTATCAACAATTGAAAAGTTGAATGAAGCTGACAAATACACACTCATAAGCACACTCACAAAAGCTATGTGATTCTTCTTAACTGTACAGCTAATTTCCAATGGCCTTTAGCATTGGAGGTAAGCCTACCATTCAACATACTTTACCACTTCCAAAAAACCCTATTTCTTCAAATTTCTCTATCTTCATACCTCCATGACATCTCCCTCTAATCGCTCCTCAAGCATAATTGATTGAGTACGTTTTATTTTATCAAGTAAATAAAAATAAAGAGACTTTATCCAACCTTTGCCAATGATCTAAAAAATTAACTCTAAATATTTTTATCATTCTCTTCTATTACAGAAATGAACTGTTGGTTTTCCTGATTAACAAAAAATTATGCTACTAGGTATATGGCACACCCCTTGGGGGAAGGACACAATTATAACAGGGACGTTATCTAAAAAATACAATCAATGTAACCTAATTCTTTGTATCCTCAACGAATCCCAAACAATAAAAAAAGCAAATAATAATAATAATAATAATAATGAAATTATGCTACTTGGGCACTTCTTTCTTTTTAACTGCTTACAGCTTTCCTTCTTGAATGTACACTTAATCTTAGTGTCATCAAAATTTATCTTCTGTACAAGAATATGCCCATTGCCAGGTTTCTAACTTTTCTCAATTCTCTTTCAACATGTACACATAGATCTCCCCTCTGTTCTCCTTGACAGCAGTTTGAATCAGAATCTCTCTATCTTTAGGGCTAAAGGGAAGTTTGAACTGTGTGTTCCAAGGATTTTATGACATAACAAACAAATCAAATGTTAATATGTATACAGTATACTAGGGTAAAAGTTAAGACTGGATTTGAGGAGGGTGACTGTCTTCTGGCAGCCCCTGGTGCTGCCTGATTATTCAAAGGTATGAGAAGATTAATCAAAGCTGCTTCTGCCCTGTGTTCTATATTGATACACAGGTGGTCACTCTGGGTTATGGAAATCATACCAACAAATCCTGAAAGTCCTTCATAGAAGTATAGGCTACAAACCAGCTCTTGTTCTCCAAATAGGAATGTCAGAGGCGCATGCCTCCCCATGGAAGGAAGCCTGAGGAGAGACGTGAGGGCCAAGTCAGAGTCTACACTCTGTTGTGCAGAGTGAAGAGTGGAAAGTTTCTTGGGAGAACTAGTTTGTTCACATGTTTTTAAGTTCCCTGGTTCTATGCCTATGATTTTAAGTTTATTTTCTGCATCATCACAGTGATACTTTCAGTGTATCACATTGTATCTCAACATTCCAACAATGCTTCAGATGCAAACTGCAGCCCTAACTATAGCCCACGAGGCTTTTCATATCCATGCCCTTCATTGTCTCTTCACCTATATCTTCCTGCCTTACTCTGCCCAAACTGGACTGTCATTTCCGCTGCTTGAACACATCGTCATTATCCTGCATCAAGTCTTAGTACCCACTCTTTCTTCTAATGGAGAAATTCTTCCTCTAGATCTTTGTGAGAGCTGTTCTCTTTAGTTGAGGAATTATAAACATTATCATACCCTTAGGAAAGACTGGCTATGCTATTTAAAGTAGCTCTATCACATCCATTACCACCTATTCTCTTTTTGGCATCTGTGCTACTTAATCACTTATTATCCATCATTTGCTTAATTTTTTGTCTTCTGCCCCATTAGAGAACAAAGGCCAATAACAACTTTGTTTCATTCACTGCTCATTTCTAAGCATCTGGAAATGTACCTGTTATAGAGTAGGTGCTCAATAAATATTGCGCAGTGGTGCATGTTTAATCAACCATAGTTAATTACATTTATAAATTTATATGTAATTGGAATCAGGTCTAGCACTGTTGACTGAGCTTCAGGTGAACACCAGCTGAAGTAGTTGTATTCACACAGTCACTATTCAAATCATTTTTTATAATTTTAGTTTTAATTTTTTTAACTTTTCTGTTTGATTTACTATTGAATCAAATAGTCTTTGATGAATCCTGTATACTTTGTCTCCCAATAATAGTATGCTCTATCATGAGTATGCATTGGGAGTTAACTTGTGATTGGCATTCCTCATTTTTCTTTCTTTCTTTCTTTCTTTCTTTCTTTCTTTCTTTCTTTTTTTTTTTTTTTTTTTTTGCCCTTTTTTTTTCTTTTGGCCGGGGCTGGGTTTGAACCAGCCACTTCTGGCATACGGGGCCGGCGCCCTACTCCTTAGAGCCACAGGTGCTGCCCACATTGCTCATTTTTCTTTAATTTACATTCTGTTCTTGGTTCTCTTTCCTCCATTTCATTTTATTTATTTTTTTTCTCAAATCATTTTTATTTTCATTTCCTTTTTTTGTTATTGAATCATAGCTGTGTACAATAATTCAATCATGGGGTACAGTATGCGGGCTTCACATACAATCGGAGATATTTTTATCAACCTGATTGATATACCATTCATGATATTTTCTCATTTACTATGTGAAAACATTTTTTATCCGTATTTAGAAGTTTTCTCCTGACTCTTCAAATATGCACCACAAGTGTGATCTCACCCTTTATCCTCTCTCCCCCCACCCTCTCCCTCCCCTTCCCTCCCTCTCCATTTGACCCTATAATTCCTTTACTTGGTATATACCCAGATGACCAAAAATCACATTGCAACAAAGATATCTGTACCAGATTGTTTATTGCAGCCCAATTCATAATTGCTAAGTCATGGAAGAAGCCCAAGAGCCCAACAAGACACAAATGGATTAATAAACTTTGGTACATGTATACCATGGAATATTATGCAACCTTAAAGAAGGATGGTGACTTTTCCTCTTTCATATTTACATGGATGGAGCTGGAACATGTTCTCCTTAGCAAAGTATCTCTAGCATGGAAGAAAAAGTATCCAATGTATACACCCCTAATATGAAGCAAATTTATATCTTTCAAGTGAAGGATACAACCCAATTAATGCAAAAGAAGATGGGGAAAGGGGAGAGGGAGGGAAGGGG
>CAUYRH010165340.1:0-34378 GCA_963574655.1 Perodicticus potto | reverse complement strand
CACCCGCCACAACGCCCGGCCATTTTTTTTTTTTTTGGTTGCAGCCGTCATTGTTGTTTGGCGGGCCGGGCTGGATTCGAACCCGCCAGCTTAGGTGTACGTGGCTGGCGCCTTAGCCCGCTGAGCCACAGGCGCCGAGCCGTAAAATCTAGTATGTTGTACACCACCACACGTGCTTGCCGCCAGCAGCCTGTAATTTTTTAAAAAGAACATTTTAAAATATTCTATTATATAAAAAACAGAAACACATAGGTAAAATTTTGGTGAATCTAGGAAGAGAAGAAAATCATTTATGATCTCGTGTATGAAACACAACCCCTGTTTTGCATTTTAGCGTGTTGTATGTCTCCTCCTAGTCTTTTCTCCTAGTCATGCATGTATATTATATGTCACATACAAACACATGCCACACACATGCATGTATATATATTAACCTTTATTGCGGTATAATTTACATGCCCTCAAATCCACACATTCAAGTGTATAGTTCGATATGTTCTGACAAACACATACACCTGAGTAACCACCGCCGTGATAGAGACCTAGAATGTTTCCTTCACCCCCCAAGGTTGCCGTAGGTCCTTGTATCCTATTACCATGTCCCCCTCCAGGCAAACGCTGACCTCATTTCCGTAGCCTCTGATCAGTTTTACTTGTGCCAGAACTTTGTCTAATGGGATCATGTTGTGTTCTTTCTTATCTCTGGTTTCTGTTGCTCAGCATAACCACAGGGTCTCACTCTGTTGCTCAGGCTAGGGTGCAGTGGCATCGTCATAGCTCCCTCCAACCTCAAACTCCTGGGCTCAAACTATCCTCCTGGCTCAGCCCCCCCATGCAGCTGGGAGTATAGCCACATGGCTAACTTTTCTATTTTTTTTTTGTAGATACCAGGTCTCATTCTTGATGATGCTGGTCTTGAACTCCTGGCCTCAAGCAGTCCTCCTACCTCGACCTTCCAGAGTGCTAGGATTATAGGTGTGAGCCATGGCACCCAGCCAGCACAATATTTTGGGGGTTTCTCATGTTATCCATGTATCAGTAGTTTATTCCTTTTTATTCCTGATTAATATTTACCATTATAGGTTCTGCATTTGTAGCTCAGCAGCTAGGGCGCCAGCCACATACACTGGAGCTGGCGGATTTGAACCCAGCCCAGGCATGCCAAACAACAATGACAACTACAACCAAAAAATAGCTGGGCATTGTGGCAGGCGCCTGTAGTCCCAGCTACTTGGGAGGCTGAGGCAAGAGAATCACTTAAGTCCAAGAGTTTGAGGTTGTTGTGAGCTGTGATGTCGCGGTACTCTACCAAGGGTGATATAATGAGACGGTCTCAAAAAAAAAAAAAAAAAAATATTGGGCAGCGCCTGTGCCTCAGTCAGTAAGGTGCCGGCCCCATATACCAAGGGTGGCAGCTTCAAACCCAGCCCCAGTCGAACTGCAACAAAAAAATAGCCAGGTATTGTGGTGGGCACCTGTGGTCCCAGCTACTCGGGAGGCTGAGGCAGGAGAATCGCCTAAGCCCAGGAGTTGGAGGTTGCTGTGAGCCGTGTGATGCCACAGCACTCTACTAAGGGCAATAAAGTAAGACTCTGTCTCTACCAAAAAAAAAAAAATTTACCATTATAAGAATGTGCAGGAATTTGTCTATCCATTCACCTGTTAAGGGACATTTGGATTATTTCTGGTTTGAATAAAGCAGCTATGAACATTCTTCTGCAGGTCTCATTATGGACCAGTTTTCATTTCTCTTGTATGGAGTGCTAGGTCATAGGATAGGTCGTTTTGTTAAATTTATAGGAAACTACCAGACAATTTTCCAAAGTGGTTATACCATTTTACATCATATGTGAATTCAATTGCTCCATATCTTTGTTAACACTTAGAATTGTTGTCCTTTTTGATAGCCACAATTTGAGTGACTATGAGGTTTTAATTTGCATTTCCCTGATTACCAGTGATGTTGAGCAAATGTTTTAATAGTTGTAATTCTTTGTATTCTCAGCTTTTAAAATTTACACTTAATATTATCATTCTTCTATTTTACCTACTTCATAACCATTATATTAATGACTCCTAATATTCCAAGAGAATTGTCTACAATATAATCATTCCTCTATTAAACATTTAAATTATTTCCAGTTTCCCACAATTCTGAACAACACTGACATTAACATCTTAGTGCATATATTCTCCAAATTTTAGATTTATACACTTAGATATATATTATATTTAATCACAAAAATGAAGTTAGGAGGTTAAAGGCATCTTCATGACCTTGAGAGTGTAAAGTAGGAGGGGGACATTATGCTTTGGAAGACCACTCAAAGCTCAACCAACTTCCCTTTTCATCTCTTCACTCCATCCTGAGGTCTCTGAATTAGATCCCTTTCACAGATGTGATCCTGTTATTCAAAGTCAGAGCTAATGGCTTTTTGTAGCCAGTTATTTTCTGAGTCCTGGGCAATGTTGTGAAGGTTAATACTGTTGTTGAAAGAGTGCTCTGGTACAGCAGGCAAGTTGAAATGTGGAGAAAGAAAAGCTGGGTGTCGTATCCCCTAAGAATGATCTGTGAAGGTAACCTGCTCAGCAGCAATTGGTCCACTGCATGGCAATTCCAGAATTTCTGTACATGCAGGGTCTGATTGGAGGGCTGGGAACTCCGACCTGAAGAATACTTTCTCACCATACTCAGCATTGTCATTGGGATGGCATGCTCATTGGGGGGCACTTTGGAGAGCTGATGAGGATGGTGGTGGTGGGAGAAGAACATGGGAGGGGTTGGGGTGGGAACTAAGGCCCACAGCAAAGGCAACGGAAGAGGTTAATTAATCCCGCTACACTGCAGGCAGGCGGCTGAGCATAGCAGGGTGCTGGGTCGAGCACCGAGGAAAAAGCACATTGATCCTAATGGAGCAGCAGAGACCCTTAGCAAGCCCTCTCTAAGCATCTGACACTCCCCCCAAAGTGAACCAGAGCCATATTTTATGTGACACAAGCTCTGCCTTCATATTCCTATGTCAGGCCGTGGAAAGCAGGGAGCACATGTGTAGCACATCAGTTCCCTGGGAGGACTGATTCGGGCCTCCCTGTGCGGATGAAAAGGTCTTTGGGCCAGGTCACCAGGCCTCCTGAGTGGATCAGCTTCCCTGGCTCCCCAAGATGTCCTTACCGGTACTCCAAAGGGCAACCGGTAGAAGCCTCCATCTGCTTGGAGCCTGGACACTCACCAGTGATTCCCAGAAATTCCGAAGTGTGACAAGCCAGTTTATGACACTCCCCCACCAGAAGTGAACTTCTCAAGGACAAACACCATTCCCTAGTCATGGTTCCCCAGAAGTAGGTGAAAGTAGTTTATTTGCAGATTGATCCCAAGAAACCCAGTTTGTGGGACGGTGAGGCAGTAAGGGCAGCAGCTATATCAGGTGAGTGTTCCAGCCACTTACCAGATGGGCACCTAAGGCCAGGTCCTCTGGAAGATGGTGCAGAACACACCTCCAAATTACTCCACCAAGAAGGGAGGGACTGGGGTATTTATCCAACAACTTCTAGGAGTTTTGGGTTGAGGACATTCCTGGGAAGTTTTAATTCCTTACACTTGCAGTTGCCCTGCTCGTAGGCAGGGTAGGCTCCAATAGCTGGAGGAACCCACATGCACAGAGACGCAGGTGCTGGCAGCTAAAAGTCAGGCTACCTTTGTGCAATGAAGTGGTAAGGCCAGAGGCCATGGGCAGGGTACCAACAGTGTCAGCTGAGCCTCCCCAGCACCTGACTCAATCCTGGTAATGAACAGATCCTCAATAAACCATGTTGGTTGAACTCAGCTCAGCCAGCTTTGGCCCCAAAGCTACAACTCCCGTTTGTTCTCCAACACCCCCTGCATACTACCATCAGCTGGCGGTGCCATTTTAGGATCAAATCCAGGAGACCAGCATCCTGGCATGCTCTTGAAGCCTGGGTCCTACAACCAACTGCATCAGCGTCACCTGGGAACTGGTTAGAAACATGGATTCTTGAGCCCTACTCCAGACCTACCGAGTCAGGAACTCCAGGGTGGGGTCCGGGAATCTGTATCTTTAAGAAGTCCTCCAGGTGATTAGGTGATTCTAATGCACCCTGATGTTTGCGAGCCACTCTAAAATTTAGGGCAACCCAGCCGTTTCCAAGGGAGAAATACTTCCTTTGCTCTTTGGTTAGAATGCTTCCTGCCCCCAGCCCTAAGCACTAAGATAAAAGGGGACTGGAGCCTCCCAAAATGTTTTATGCGTTGTCCCCTTAGGTGAGTTTTTCTTTTCTTGATAGGTTTATTAAGTATAATGATAGTTATCAATGACCAACAATAGAATGCAGCCCAGGCATATATGCTGTGGAAGATAACCTGGGGGTGGGGTAAAGGGGCAGCTAATTTATGTTTCTGTTTGTTTTCCTGAGCCAATATATAAATTATTTTGCTTGTCTTGAGGCCACACCAGGTGGGTGGTCGAAAAAAGTAAGGGGTGTATCAGTAGGAAGAGAAGCTTCCCTGGAATTTTAAAAGCAATCATAGAAAATGTGCAGAGTTGGAGGTTCCCTCCTATGTCAATGTGGGAAAACTGTATAAAAGGTGGGCTTGGTTTAATCAAGTCAGTCCAGGCCAGGCCGGGGGTAGGAAGAGTAGCAGCTAGTGGTGACAGGTGGTTTCACAAGCTGCCTCCCAGGCTGATGCTCTCTGTGTAGTGGACACCCCCTCATTGCTGCCCAGATGTGTCCCTATCTTCTGGAGGGGCAGTCGCTCCCACCCTGCCCTATCCCTGATGCCAGCCGCCACAGCAGCAGGGCTTCCTGTGGGACCCCCCCACGAGTGTGACATCACAATGTGGTCCATTCAGGATCCTGGGACTGGTTTGTCCCCTCAGCGCAGGACATAAGCTTAACACTTACAGATCCAGGCAACCAAGGCAAGCGACCGGCTGACGCAGGGTCCTCTGTGCACAGGATGGTGAGTGTTCAGAACTGCCCCAAGCACCAACCGCTGGCTGGCTTAGCACTTCCGGGTCTCATACTTGCACAGGGTTGGATACGGCACACCGGTAGCCCGGGGCCTGCCGGGAGAAGCCCGAAACTCCTCCTAGGAAAGCTGACTCCCCTATCACACCCCTTCCTCCATCCTCTTCCGCGGGGTGACCTGCTGCCACAGGTGGGACTCTAGTCACATCTGCTCAGTTTGCCTGAGCTAGTTCCCGGGCAAAGGTCACCTATGCTCTCGATGGACACCCCAGGGCAGAGAGGCCCTGCTCTCCAATGGAAAATTCACTAGAGCTGCACTCCCAGCCCCGAATCAAGGTCAGAGGCAGCCGTTGGCCAAAACAGCACACTTCACAGAGTGAGCAGAGGCAGCTCAGAGCACTGCGAGGGAAGCTAAAGTCACCTCTCCTCCAAAATGTGTGTGACAGTCCTTCTTTTCTGTAGATTGCCCTCTTGCTCTGGTTAATTTTTTTTTTAATTTATTCTTATAGCCAGTATTCACAGGTGGACTCCCATCCAAGTACTGTCTGGGCCTGCCCCTGCTTCCCTTCCAAGATCAGCCAAGACTAGGAGTGTTAGTGGGTGATTTACTCACTCTGGCTGTTTTAAAATCCAGTTTCCTGTGACCCTCTGGTGTGCTAAATCTCTTCCTTTCCTTTTGTTACATTAAGAGAGCTTTGGGGTGGTAACAGGAAGTGGGTAGATGGACTAGAACACCAGGAAAGTAGATGAAATGGAAGGGGTGGTGGGGCTAGGGTGAGAGACCAAAGCTGTCTTGCTGAGAGGATGCTGGCTTCTCCCAGCTGGACCTCCACCAGCAGGTTGAGGTGGCTTGAGGCCTCGGGACCTCCCACAGCAAGCAGTGGGGACCAGCTCGGGGCGCAGGGAGGAGAACCCCGCCTCCCCCTCTGTGGCCTCTGCCTATGTTCCCACAGCTTGTGTGTCCCTGGGTTTCATGCATCCGATGGGCCATCTGCCACCTGCGAGTGACTGTAGGTCTACACAGCAGCAGCACAGCCCCACGCCTGCAGGAGAGGTTCCTACAGGGACCCCATAATTTTGAGAGGGCTCCTGGCTTGACCCGACTCTGTAGGGCAGAAAGGGAGGTGGGGGTCGGGAAGTCTTTGACCCTTAGGCTTTGCCAGCCTTCCTTACTGGCTAAAGGCGATGTCTACTTTGTGAGTCCAAGACACCAACAGTTCACCAAACATGCCAGTAACATTCTAGCCCATCTTCGGCCCCATTGAAAAAGAGAAAGCAGTACAGGGGCTAGAGTTGGAGGAGCCTACAGTCCTGGACGACTTGGGGCCCTCGTTTGCAGAGGAGAGAGCGAATGCCACCTCCTGCCCCGTGCACAGCCTCCAAAGAGGCTCTGAATTTGGCCTCTGAGAGGCAGGCACCTAGAGCCCATGTCACAGATATGGAGACTGAGTGAGGACTGGTGTTCTGGGTGCCACATTCAAAGAGGGGCATTAACGTGGAATGTGTGCTCGCCCAACAGGCACTGTCCTCTGCGTCAGAGTGCTCTGAAAATAGAATGGGCAGTTTTACAGGGCAGCGAGAGTGCGCAGCTGGGCTGGGGACCTTCTGTCAGCACAGCTGGGGAAACAGGGTTCTTGCTATCAGGTGAGAGCTGGACCACAAGATCTTCCAAGGCCATTCCCAAATCCAAAATCATAGGTTTATGGGTCTTAATAACTTTCCCACCCTCCATGCTTGAATCCAGATGGGTCAACTTAGGTTAGGCAGGGAGAGCTGGAAGAAAATGCAGAGATCAGTTCCCCTTTCCCCAGTCTTACCTGGGGAAAGGGGAACCAAAGCTGGTCAAGGGCACGGGGCCAATTTTCAGAGTTAAGATGTGCTGGATGGATGAATAGAGGACTAGGGCCAGAGCGCTAATCCAGCGCCTGTGCCCATCTCGCTACTCACCTGGCACTTCCCTGTCCAGAAGATGACTCAGCCACCAATGTACTGAGCACTCCTGCAGGCCGTGTGTTCCCAGAGATATTTCATGTGCTCCCCGCTAATTCCCTCAGGTTGGTGCCATCATTACCATTTCTCAGAGGGGGTAGGTAAAAAGGGGCGGCGCCTGTGGCTCAGCGAGTAGGCGCCAGCCCCATATACTGAAGGTGGCGGGTTCAAACCCAGCCTCGGCTGAACTGAAAAAAAGAAGGTAAAACCATTTCTCAGAGGGGGTTGGTTAGGTGACTGCATCAGAGGTTGGGGTACTTGTGGAGATGTCACAAACACTAAACAGCAGAGCAGGTCTGGACAACCCCAGGGAGAACTTACGTCTCCATCTGGGGCCTCTTAACTTGCGTGAGGAAGCCTTTTCCTCTCTTATCATTTCCCTGAGACAAATTGTCCCTCCTGGACTTCGTCCTGGCTGAGGTCAGACTCCCTATGGACCTGCCTGGTTCGATGCCTGGGCCTCATGCTCCGACGGGACATGACAGGGTGATGTTTCCACACCAACAGATGTTATGCACCCACCAAGAAAATATGCTAATCGAAATCAGCTTCAGCTAATTGTGGCAATTTTCCTTCTGCATGTTGCCCTGAAATAGTAGCCACGCTCTGTTCTTTTTTCACATCAGGGAGCCCCAAATTGGCAGTTTAAATGAGGTTGCAAAGAAGTCAGATAAACAGACCTCTTTGCTGCCAGTTACCATGGATGAGGCTCTGATTGTGCTCTCCAGGTGAGACCTGAGTTCATCTGTTTGTAGACTTGACTTCTTACTGTGGATAATTTAGAACGACTTTTGGGCTGGAAGAGCTTCTGTAACCCTGAGGAAAACTGAAACCTCGAAGGATTTAATGGAACATCACACAGCTTGACCTTGAATTTCGGACCTGGTTCACTTCTGATTTGTTGTATAGCCAGCAATGGCCAGTAGAACTTTCTACAAAGACGAGAATGTTCTGTATCAGGACTGTCCAATGCAGCAGCCACTAGCTCTCGAAATGAGGCTAGAGAGACTGAGGAACTGCATTTTCCATTTTCATTGAGGTCCAGATTACATAGCCATGGGGGGCTAGGCGCTGCCTAGCTGGACACTGCAGCCCTGGCCCCTGCTGACCTTTGTAACTTCATCTCTGACTTCACCCTCACTCCCATAGCCCTCCCTGTCCCTCAGACCTTCATGCTGTTTGATTTTTGCTGTCCTCCCTGTCACTCCATTTTTGTGCCTGGGACAGAGCCTGGCAGGTGGAAGGTGCTCAGCACGTTGTCTGGGGAGAGGGAGGCCCTGCAGGTGGCCCCTCCTCAGCCGCCTCCTTTAGTGAGGGGGAGAAACTGTCGCTGCTTCAGTCACTGTCTGCTGTGTAACAAAAGAATGTCAACAGAAGGGCTTGGAACAGCAAAGATCAGTTATTTCTGCTAATTCTTTATGCCAGAGATTTGGGCAGGGCTAACGTCCACATCGGGTCAGTGAGGGTCACTCCAGTGCATTCAGCTGGGGGCTGGGCTGGACTAGGTGGCCCCAGAAGGCTTTACTCACACACCTGGGCTCGTGGGCCCTCCAGGTGACACCCCCATGCGGTTAGCTTGGGTTTCATCACCACGTCGGGGGCTCAGAGCTGGTCAGCTTACTATATATGACAGTTGGCTTCTGAGTGAGGAAGCAGAGCTGCCAGGCCCAGAACAGGCAGCACCATTTCCAGCACCTTCCATTGGTCTCTCTAAGTCCCAGGGTGAGAGCCCAGGTGAAAGAAGGGAAATTGGCACATCTCGAAGGGCAGGGCAGCAAGTGCACACAGGAGGAATTGATGGCAGCCCAGCCACCTTTGCATGAGGCCACAGTCACTGTAAAAGACCCTGGCGTGGTGCTTCTCAAACTTGAATGTGCACTTGGGCCAACCGTGGTCTGGTTGAAATGCAGGCTCAGTAGGACTGAAGTGGAGGCTGAGATTCTGCATCCTAACAAACCGCCCGGAGATGCCAAGACTGTGGGTCCACAGATAGCAAAGCTACATTAGGGTATGTCCTGTCAGGGCCGGCTCTGTGCACGGGTTTGGTGGTGTAGTGCCCCCAGTTCCACCACCAGAGTGGGCATCTTCCATTGGGTTAAGCTAGGCACAGTCCTGCTGAAGTTCGTGTGATCAGTCCCTTCCCTCCAGGCACCTGGGCACGTGCCCACACACTACCACGGTGTAACCATTCCATACTACCTCCCAAGCACTTCCCAGGCATAGCTTCGCCAAGCTTGAAAGCCCTGGCCTTTTCTTAACATTGGATTCTCATCATGCCCATTGTAAAATTGGTGAGGTGAAACTCTTTCAGTTATAGGATTGGAAAGCAAATTCAAACTAGTTAAAAAGAAAAGAATTGACTCTTCTCTGACAATGCCAATGTTACTTTTTTTGCATTATTATTATTATTGCTCAATTAAAAAAAAAAGAATTGATTAGAACATATATGGCTTCAGGACTGGCTGTATCCTGGCCCTCAGGTGATGTCAAGAAACTCTTTGTTCCCATCTTTGGTTCTGCCTTCCCGCAGGATTTCTCTGGCAAGTTCTCCTCCAAATGGAGAAAGAGCTGCTCCTTGGCTTAGCAACCCAAGCAGGAAGGAGGTAGCATTTATTTCCTGATCTTTCCAGCAAAAGTGCCAGGGTTCTCTCTGGCTAGCCCAGCTGGGGTCACATGTCCACAACAAGGCTGTCACTATGGCCAGGAAGACGTGCTACCTCACTGGTCAGGCCTGGTCATGTGTATGCCCCCAGAGCCAAGTGGTAAGGCAGGCCCCACCCAAGTCACACAGAATGAAAGCAGTAAGGGGTGATTCTCCATGGAAAATCAGATAGGAGGTTCAGCACCCGTAGCTCAGTGTTTAGGGCACCGGCCACATATACCAGGGCTGGCTGGTTTGAACCCGGCCCAGGCCTGCTAAACAACAAAGACATCTACAACAAAAAAATAGCTGGGCGTTGTGGCAGGCACCTGTAGTCCCGGCTACTTGGGAGGCTTGAGGCAAGAGAATAACTTAAGCCCAAGAGTTTGAGGTTGCTGTGAGCTGTGACACCACGGCACTCCACCAAGGAAGACATAGTGAGACTCTGTCTCAAAAAAAAAAAAGAAAAAGAAAATTAGAAAGGAAGGAGAACTGTAGGGCCAAAAAGTTGCCCCAATTGGCCACGAGAGCAGGTATTAGAGTCCTCTAGTGATAGCTGAGAAAGCAAAAAGGGGGAGCCTTATAAATTCCACAGCTCCCCAGCAAACCCAAAGGGGCTGTGGAATTAAAGATCTTTAGTGCCAGAGGAAGCTTGAAAATTAGCCAAGGCAAGTTCCACAGAACACCGGTTCAAAGGATGTTCACTGATGTAACTTAAAAGGCTGTGTGGTCAGAGGTCAGGTCAGGTCAGCAGTTCCTTTGCTGTGCAGGACTTGTCAGAACTTTAAATAAGCTGTAGTGCACTGTGAATCCCCAAGAATGCGGTGAAGATTGGAGGCTATTGTTTAGAAAATTGGTAACCTAACTCTGCTTCCCCCCATTTTATAGATGAAGCAACTGAGACCAAGAAAGGGAAAGGGATTTGGCCAAGGTCATGCAACTAATTAGCACTGGCGTTATCCCCAGCTGCTACGCTGGTGACATGCCTCTTACCGGCCCCCACCAGATGATGTGTTCTCTCTGTGTGGTCTGGAGGTTGGTGGTTTTCCTTTCTTGCACATATCCCTGCGTAACAGTTCATGGGCTTTCATGGCACCAGGGTGCCTGACCCTTGCCTGGAACATGCCCCTTGCTGACTCAGACCAAGTCTGAAAAGTATTGAAAAGGAAGCTTCATGGGCCTGGACTTAGAAAAACACAGCCACCCAACTAGAATGATGACCGCATCAGCGAGACTGAAGAGACTTGAAGCTTGACCAGACTCCCCAGAGTCAGACACAGAGAGCGCCAGGCAGGAGAGGCTGAAGGGGAAGTGAAATTCCTGGACCCAGGCACACACTTGAAGTCCGGGGAGAGATTGTGCATCAGGGCTGTGGTGTGCTGACATGAGGGTAATCATTATAATCTCATTTTTTGAGACAAGATCCTCCTTAGTCTGGGCGGCACATATAAGCTCTTTTTCAGCCACTCAATGACCCAGCATGGGCATCGTCAGGACCCCCATACATCAAGAGGAGAAAAGCAGTCATGGGTTAGTCAGTTGAACTCATAGATATTAGCTAAGTATGAAAAATTAAAGTTCTGGCTTAAATACATTGTGCCAGACTGTGTAGTTGGACGTGCTGTTAATCTAAGCCTCTATTTCCTCACCTGAAAAATGGGACTAAAATGAGTTCCTGCCTCATGGCTTTGTCATTAAATAAGATAATGGCTGGCGGCTAGCCTATCCATAGTAAGCTGGCAGGGATGGAGAGATAGGACCAGGTTCTGGTGTCTGGCAAGTAAGGGGCAAAGCCAACATCAAACACAGGTCACAGGTCCAGCCACGACCTGGCTTGTTTCTTCTGCCTCTGCACTGCCACTGAGACAGAAATAGCCTTTAAGGAGGTAATAACAGTGGCTCAGAGCACAGAATGGTGGGGAGGGCTTTTTCAAGTCTTCTCTATGAAGGAGGGGCGACATATGTGTGTCTTTGGCCATATCCAGGTGGCTCTACCCAAAGTCTATGCAGAGAAATAGAAACTGTGAGCAGAGTGTGTGTATGTAGCTGACATCTAAATGCTACCAGCACCCACAGGCCAACTGGAGGGAAGAGACTGGGCCCCAACCCTGGCATTTTCAGACAGTTTATACATGCTGGAAACCAAGCCTTTACCAGGGGATGCTTTTGAGGTGGAAATCCAAGTAAGGATTTAAGGACAGATGCTGGGAGTAACATCTAGTCCCTGAGCGGGAAGAGGGAAGTACAGTAAAGGCTAGACTGGCAATACCTATTTGTAGATCTTTGTGAGAAAGGCCAGAATGTGTCCAAGGGAAACCATGTCCAAGATGGTTTTCCTAAGGTTGAAACGTGACTACAGAAGCTTCTAACCTAAGGTCCTCGATCCACAAAACATGTTGTGAAATTGTATTTATATGTGCAAGCAGACATTTTTCTGGAAGGAAGGTATATAGTAGCAGAGGCAAACAGGTAGCATGACTTAGTTTTGTTGGGTCTGCATAGTGTTACAAATGTTTAAATGATTGCCCAACATTGAAAATTTGGGGGGATATGGGAGGAAGGAGGGTATTTGAGGGGACCTCACCTAATGTACATGATGCAATGGTACATTTCAAAACTATTAAGAAATGAGTATAATTGTGATGGATGTGTCACTTAGTTCAATGTAAGCATTTCACATTGTATACCGAAGCAGCACCCTGAACCCCATAAATGCATCAGTGTACAAAGTTATGACTTAATAAAAAATAATAATAAAAAAAGAAAATTTGGGAACTTGTATATAAAAATCTAAATTTAGGGCCTCTCTTGAATAAATGCACAGCATCTAGTTATCTGGGACCCACATTCCAGAGGGGGGCTACCTTCATTAGATGGGATGTAGGACCCCAATAACTCACAGACCACACCACTTTTGTGACCTCCCAATATTTGTCAAATGTCAATCATAGTTTATCATTGCCCTTGCACTGTTTTTCCTCACTGATTTTTCTTTCACTTAAAATGGAAAAAAAAAAAAAAAGAAGAAGAAAGGGTTTTGTATTTGTAACCTCTGATCTAGACTTTTAATAGATACCCAAAGGGTCCCTGATTTTAATAAGGTCATTGAAATGTTGAGCTCTTTCTTTCTTTTTTTTTTTTTTTTTTTTTTTAGACAGAGCCTCAAGCTATCACCCTGGATAGAGTGCCGTGGCATCACAGCTAACAGCAACCTCCAATTCCTGGGCTCAAGCGAGTCTCCTGCCTCTGCCTCCCAAGTAGCTGGGACCACAGGCACCTGCCACAACTCCAGGCCATTTTTTGGTTGCAGCCATCATTGTTGTTTGGCGGGCCTGGGCTGGATTTGAACCCGCCAGCTCAGGTGTACGTGGCTGGCACCTTAGCCCGTTGAGCCACAGGTGCTGAGCCGAAATGTTGAGCTCTTTCAACTTAAACTCTTAACCTCACAATCTGTGGTTCAGGGTGATCCTCAGTAGGAGCAAAGTACCACCCAGGCCAAGAAATGTACATTCTTTTCCTCCTAAGGGAATCCATTTATGATCTTTGTCCAAGAATGCATTTACAAATGAATAAGCTTATCTTTTGATGCTACAAAACACCAAAAGCTGTCCAGAAATTACTAAAACTCCTTCCTATACCCTCTGCAAGATACTGCTCAGATGCTGATGCAATCAAAGAAAGCAATGACAATCTTTGGGAAATCCTTTCTTTATGACATTGAGAATTTGGCTTTGAATGAAGACAAGTCAGAAATATAAAACTTTTTTTCCTGAGCCCCCTTTTCTGAAGTCAAACCCTGCAAGCATCGTGATTTTTTTTTGAAAGGATCTTTGCTTTGGGGATGATCAGGCAAGTCACTTAGTGCTAATTTCTGACTTGAGACTTAGAGACCCACATACCCATACCCTCACAGCCAGAGACATGAAGTACTGGGTCCTTAGAAGGGACTGGAGCCATTGTGCTAGCAGACAAGGGCAGGGTGCACCAAACATGAGGACAGAGGAATAAAGGAAGCTGAAATCTTGGGCGAGGCATTCTCTCCCACAAAGAACAAGAGGAAAACACCAGGTATATGAGCCCTAACGAATGCAATGCTTAAAACACCACACAATTGCACAGCTCCACCTATACCACAAGATGTCCCCAGGCTGGCTGACAGCCAACTGCTATAGCCCCTGTTTGTATTTGTACCCAAGTAGAGGAATTCAGTCTGGAGCTAAAAAAAGAGGAAATAATTACCCAGAAATCCAATGGAAGCCCTGCTTAGCACCTCAGTGGTTGAGAATGCAATTATCAGCCTGAGGCACACGTGGGGTTGAGGCCTGGCAGGATCTTGGGTGAGTTAATGTATCTTATCTGTGAAATGGGGATAATAATAAAACCTACATCATCACGCGGATGGGTGGACTTAGCGAGATAATACTTGTGAAGAGTTGAGTGCAGTGCCTTGGTAAGCCTGAAAAAAGCAGGAATTGCTCTCGGGTTGGGTTTCAGAGTCTCTGATGCTGAGAATCTAATTGAAATGCAACTCGTGGATTTGGAAAGGGATCCAGGTCGTGGAAAGCAGTGAGGGAGTGAGATGAGACGGGCGGGCGGCCCCAAGCTGGTTTCTGCCATGAACAATGGAGGCTCCATCCCACTGGGGAATGTCTAGGGGCTGACAAGGGGCCCGGCCCAGAGTTGCCCACCTGTGGGGAGGGTTGCCCACCTGTGTGTGTGGGGCTGGATGCTTCTCCATCTACTCATTTCATCCTGGCTGGAGGCTGCTCCCAGGGGTCTCCTCCGAGCGCTCGCAGGGCAGAGAGCCACAGGCACGAGCTGTGGGAACCATGAGCCCTGGGGAGGACATGGACAGGGCAGGGACAGCAGCTACTGAAATTGTCCTTGTTGCCCAGATTCCTATCCTGGACAGGAAGAGCTGGGCTTTGGAGCCACCCAGACGTCACTGCCTCTTACTGGACAGGCAACCCTCTTTGCCTCAGTTTCCACCTCTCTAAAAATAGGACTAATTCTCTGCTGTTGCAAAATTAATTCTAAGGATTATGTGTGACAGCGGCCATACAGAGGCAGCCGTGTAGTTGGTACTCAACCAGCGTGAACTCCCTTACTCAGCCAGTGAGATGTGGCTTCATTTGTCCGGAGATCCGAACTCTGCCTCTAGTCGCTGTGTGAGCCCAGGCCTGCACCGGACCTTCCTTTCATGTCAGCAGGGACAAGCTGACGTTCAAACTAGTGTTTGCCTTTGAGGCGACTTATGAGTGGCATGGTGTCCTGCTGCAGTGACCTCCCAGGCTGTGTGTTGTCACTCAAATTCTCCTGTTGCTCTGAGTCACTTCTGCCTGGGGCCTTCATCAGATCCAGAGAGGGAGGAATAGGAGGCCAGGCTCACAGAGCAGAAGTTCTGACCCCTGCAGCTTAGTGGTGGCCCAAGGGCAGGAGCCTGGGAGGATCCGAGGGCTTCTGCCAGTCAGGCCGTGCGGGAAAGGGTTACCTATGAAATCAGAACGCCCAGTGAGAGGTACTTGTCAGATCAACAACAAATAATCTTTTTCAGTATGTCTTGTGAAATACTTGGGTCAGACTTAACACTAAAAAGTGATTTAGTGTTGATCTGAAATTCACATTTAACTAGGCATCTTGTATTTTGGTTTCCTGAATCTGGCAACCCTAATTGTGGGGGATCTGAGAACAAGCCTCTTGCAAGGTCTGTGGTAGAGATCAGCGTGCACCCCTGCCTGTCCTCCCTGCGGCCAAGGGGAGTGCAGGGTGGCCACTGCCCAGGGGGTCTCTCCTGAGGCCTATTCAGGGCGTGTGAAGTTGCCGGGAGTCACATTTGCCTGAAGCTGTTAACTACATGTGGAGTCAATTACAACTCACTCTCACTACATTTACAGGTGCAATGAAAACACACTTCTTTACTCTGGGTGCCTCTATCCAGGAGGGTGCAGGGACACACAAACTAGTCTTGGTTTGGGGTTCCCTGGAAGCAGAGCCTGAGACCAGGATTTGGGTGCACGTGGCTTAGCCAGGGAAGAGGAGAGGCCAAGTGGAATCAGCTTCTGCCTGACACAGTGTGGGCTCTGGAGGGGCCAAGGAGTTGGGACAAAAAGATAAGCTTTCTGTTCCTTCAAATCTGTAGGCTATTTGCTGCCCTCAGGCAGGGGGTGGGCCTGGAAACCGCCCAGGTGTTCCAGGAGTGGCAGCTCCCACAGCACAAGGACACTCCTGGGAAAACCACCCTGTTGCTAGCGGCTGGGTAACTGGCTGACCCAGGGGGCTTGGGTGTGGCACCAACAGTCCTAAAGGACCGCTCTGCCTCTCCATAGCCCTCCCCAGACAGTCAGCAGCTGCCAGAAAAGGTGACAGGCGCTTACTGTGTCTTCACTGCAGTGGGATGAGGGCATTTTGCGTACTTGCGGAGTCAGCTGGACGAGGTCCCCATCCTTGTGGCAGTGTGGCAGCTCTGGTCTGCTCCCTGCCATGAAGGGGTGACAAGCCTCTTTTGGTCTTTGTGGATATCTTTGTCCCCATTGCTGCAATCTATGGCCTGGCATTTGCCCGAGGTCATGAGGTCCCCACTTACGGGGCCTCTTCCTCTTGACTCCAGGCTTTGGCTCACCCATCAGTTCTTAAAGCATCTTCTGTCCTTCTTGTCCTGGACTCGTGAGATTTTTTACTGCACAAACCCAAAGGCCTTAGGCTTACATGTCTAGCCACTGTTCACTGCTGCTGCACAGCTGCCCAGAACACTTTGGGAATGAACCCGTAGTTGTCATCTCTTGGTAGGCCGAGGGAGACAGGCCACTAAGTCGCAGGCACCGTTCCTACAGCCTGGCCACCCCATTCCTGGTGCAGTCACATCCTCTAGAATCTAGCATATCTGCTCATTTCCAGACCTTTGTCCAAGCAGGGAAGGCCAGGCCTCCTGCACCAATTATCTCCCTGCTAAACATTCATCCTTTGTCTTCCACCTCCCCTGGAGGTGTGGATAACGAGGTGAGCTCTCTCCTTCCTCTTGCTAGAATCCGTGAGGGCAGCAAAGGTAGATTTCCGTTTATTTCTTCTTCCAAGGAAACTCCTTTCCAAGTCAACATTATTTCCCTTTCTTTCTGGGGCCCTAAGGGCAGAGAGAGGAGGGATCAAAATGCCGTGCTCACAAGGGGTGTAAATAAAGAGGTTTAAACATGTATCTGTGACAGTGCGCCCACGTTCACAGTGGCCAGAAGGTGGGAGAAACCCAAGAGCCACAGATAGGTGGATAAGCAGAGCATGGTGTATACACACAGTGGGATACCGCTCAGCCTGCAAAAGATTTTGTCACATGCTACAACATGGATGAACTTGACGACATGATGCTCAGTGAAATAATCCAGGCACAAAAGGACAATACCATATATTTCCACTTAAATGCGCTATCTAAAGTAGTCACAGTCATAAAACGGAACATAGAATGGTGGCTGTCAGGGGCTAGGGGAGGGGAAGTTGAGTATAAGAAAGTTTTGGAGTTTGGAGGTACTACAATGTGACTATATTATGCTTTACATTACTGAATTGTGTACTTAAAAATGGATAAGGTGGTAAATTTTATGTTGTGTATTTTACCACAATGAAAAATAAAAAGTGAAAAACTACACCTATTACAAAAGCAGATGTCTTGTACTCAGAGGGTAAACGAATACCCTCATCTGTTCTCTGCAGGACTTACTTTACTAAATCTGCTCCTGATCCTTTGCAGAGAACAGAGCCCCAAAGAGAAGGGAATATTTTCTTTTCTTTTTCTTTGAGACAAAATCTTACTATGGCACCCTCGGTAGAGTGCCATGGAGTCACAGCTCTCAGCAACTTCAAACTCTTGGGCTTAAGCGATTCTCTTGCCTCGGCCTCCCAAGTAGCTGGGACTACAGGCGCCCACCACAACACCCGGCTATTTTGTTGTTGTTGTTTTTGTTGTTGCAGTTGTCATTGCTGTTTGGCTGGCCCGGATGGGGTTTGAACCCTCCAGCCTGGGTGTAAGTGGCTGGCGCCCTGCCCGCTGAGCCACAGGCACTGCCAAAGGGAAGGGGATATTTTCATGAAGGGAAGAGGCAACCAGAGATAGTCCCAGCTGGAACCACTGTCAGACAAGGATGTCCAGCCTAGATAGAGTTTTATAAAAAGGGGCTTGGGAGGCAGAGTCCTGGGACAAAAAGGGTGGAGTGTGGACAAGCTGGGGAGACAAGTGACTTCTTTTGTGGATCCCCACAAATCGGCTGGGCTACAGGTATGGTGATTTTGTACACACCTTACTCAAAACTACTAGGGCCAGGAGTTTTAGGGAATTCAGAGTAAAAACATTTGTTTAGAAAATCAATGTGCCGTCTATTCTGTGTATTACAGACATTCCCAGTAGAGTCTGGCTCAGCACCCTATAAACAAGCCCATTAATATTCCTGTGGTGAAATGTATAAATATTCACGCTAAGTGGGATAATAAAGATTGTAAATAGCCTCGTGTCAGTTCAGGCCAGGGTTTGCTGCCAAACTGCCCTTCCCCCACAAAAGAACTTCTAGATTTCTGAGCTTTTTAAATTTGAAAAGTGGTAGAATATGGATTGGGGACCTGTATGAGTTTTGTACCGTCTAAAGACTATAACTGAACAAAGAGACAAAACAAAGAGAACAGAATGACGAGCCTGGCTAATTTAACACATGAAACGGAGGTGACCTGCCCCAAGTCACTTAGCTGGTCATGGACAGAGCTGAGATCAGACTCAGGTTTCCTGAGCCCACTCAGCCCCTCCAGCAGGTGTTAGTAGGAGGCTTCAGACCCAGGCTGGATCCCAGGAAGTCGACCTGCTCTCTCCTTCCTAGTTCCCTGAAGAGGTGAGCCCTTGCCTTTGGGAATGTCCGCCCTACAGCTAGTGCCCCCTGTGGTGTGTCCTGCAATGGGCCAGTGGAGTTTTCTCTGGGAGTGGCATCTGCAGACGGCTTTGTACTGTGGATTCGTAGACTTAACTCAAGGCGCTGATATAGACGGTGCTCAGGGCAGGTCTGAGGAGTTGCTGAATTTATTTGGTTATTCATCACTTGTAGGCCCATTAAGAAAAAGATCTTTCTTTTCTTTTCTTTTCTTTTCTTTTTTTTTTTTTGTGTGTGTGTGTAGAGACAGAGTCTCACTTTATCACCCTTGGTAGAGTGCCATGGCGTCACACAGCTCACAGCAACTTTCAACTTCTGGGCTTAGGCGATTCTCTTGCCTCAGCCTCCTGAGTAGCTGGGACTACAGGTGCCCGCCACAAGGCCCAGCTATTTTTTTGTTTGTTTTGCAGTTCAGCCGAGGTTTGAACCCACCACCTTCCGTATATGGGGCCGGTGCCCTATTCGATGAGCCACAGGCGCTGCCCAAGAAAAAGATTTTTCATTAATTTGTCATATGCTAGAGAACCATCGAAGTGAAATAAAAGATCTTGTTCACCATTGTAGGATTAGAGCTAAGGGCAAGGAAGGCGAATATTACCCTTATGTTTGAACAATGAGTGTTGCTGGTCATTGGAAAATGACTTCTTCCATTCCTGATGCCTAACCTGTGGGACGGGTCCAGCTCCCTGGGGGGAGTGGAGAAGTTTTGGTGCCTAGCGTAGTGCTTGGTGTATGCTAAGTGCTCCGGATACACTTGCAGGAGTAAGTAAGTGTTTGAATATTGGAGGTCTGTTAGTTCAGGACTCTTTACTATAAATGACATAAGCCAAATTTAAACTGAATTAAGCAAAAATGTCTATTTTGGTTTTTTGGCAGATGCAATTGAAAAGTCCCAAGGTAGATGCCTTCAGGCCTGGCTAGATCCAGAGCTCCTGTCTCAGGTGGGCTCTCCACCAGTGGTGGCAAAAGCGACCAAGAGCAGCCCCAGGTCCCACCAACTAAGCAATCCTCATAGAGGAAATAACTCAGGTGGCCTGGGAGGTGATGCATGGTCACATGCGAGCCCCAGGAAACTGTGGTGAGCATGGTGCACCCTGGAAAGTAGTTCCTGTGCTGACTTTACAAATGAAACCCTTCAGAAGATTTTTATTTTTTTTTGACACAGAGTCTCGGTCATCCTGAGTAGAGTGCTGTGGCATCATAGCTCACAGCAACTGCAAACTCTTTGGGCTCCAGCAATCCTCAGCCTCCTGAGTAGCTGGGACTACAGGTGCCCGCGCCTGGCTAATTCTTCTATTTTTAGTAGTGATGGGGTCTCACTCTTACTCAGGCTGATCTTGAACTCGTGAGCTCAAGCAATCTCCCCAACCCAATCAAGCCCTCTCCAGAAGGGCTAGGATTACAGGTATGAGCCACTGTGCCCGGCACCTTTGGAAGTTCTTAAGGTTATAAACTTCTGCCCAAAAAAGGAAAGTATTCATCCTTCTAATATATAAGTGAGCCTTACCAAGTCTCCACAGATCCTTAACAGCTTAAGGGGAAAGGGTGCCTCAGAATCAGACCTCCCTGTCACAGGAAGGTTACTTTATTTTTTTTGAGACAGAGCCTCAAGCTGTCACCCTGGATAGAGTGCCGTGGCATCACAGCTCACAGCAACCTCCAATTCCTGGGCTCAAGCAAGTCTTTTGCCTCTGCCTTCCAAGTAGCTGGGACTACAGGCGCCCGCCACAACGCCCGGCCATTTTTTGATTGCAGCCATCATTGTTGTTTGGTGGGCCCGGGCTGGATTCGAACCCGCCAGCTCAGGTGTACGTGGCTGGTGCCTTAGTCCATTGAGCCACAGGCGCCGAGCTTTTTTTTTTTTTTTTTTTTTTTTTTTGAGATAGGGTCTTGTTCTGCCACCAGGCTGGAGTGCAGTGGTGCAGTCCTAGTTCACTGTAATCTCAAACTCCTGAGCTGAAGTGATCATTCTCCCTCTGCCTCCCAAGTAGTTGGGACTACAGGCATGCTTTACTATACCTGGCTAAATATATTTTTCTAAGCTTTAAAAAAAAATTAAATCTTTTTTGTAGAGATGGGGTCTCTAGGAAACACAACAAAGCTGTTATGTTTTGAGGGCATAGGAGAGGATCCTGAGTTTTCCCATGAATCTGCTTGACTTAGGAGATATTTATATTCTCCATTTCTTTGAGGCATTTGCTATACAGTAGAGGGAAGGAGAGACTACTTTGAATTCATGAATCTCAGTTTTCAAATAAAGGTAGAAAGAAAATGAAGGCATTGACAAAAAGAAGCAAATATAACTACAAAGCGAAGGAGGTGTTAACCCACGCTAGTTTCTCCATGCAGTCGTCACGCTTTGTGCAAACTTCCTAGCAGGTGGAGTTAAAAGGGAAATACAGTGTTTACTAATTCTTTTATCATAAAGGTAGAAATATACCAATTTTGAAAGGTACTTTTCCCTTGACATTAAATTCCCAAAGAAATACATCTTATGGGTTATTTTTATAGACCAAAATGTGGGTAGCAGCATTCTCAAAATGGTTCCTACCGGTGCAGAATTCCCCTTTAATACGTCTGTTATCATCTTTAATAATAGGTAAGGATAAAACATGTGATTTGGATATCAACTTCCCAGTTCCCTGCGGTAAGCAATACCATATATGTCCAAATATAAAGCAAGTATGAACTAAGATAATCTCTCATTTGCCCAGCAAGAAAATCCCCCCAAAATGTTTCTTGGCCATTTGGATACATATATATATATTAGGGATATAGACAAAAGAGTATTATATATACACCATCTGATTGCATAATTTAATGTCACATATGTCAAATCACATGTTACATAAAATAATATATTTAGAGGCCGGGTGCAGTGGCTCACGCCTGTAATCCCAGCACTCTGGGAGGCTGAAGCGGGTGAATTGCCTGAGCTCACAGGTTCAAGACCAGAGTGAACCAGAACGAGACCCCACCTTGAAAAATAGCCGGGCATTGGGGAGGCTCCTGTGGCTCAAAGGAGTAGGGCGCTGGCCCCTATTCCAGAGGTGGTGGGTTCAAACCCAGCCCTGGCCAAAAACTGCAAGAAAAAAAAATAGCTGGGTATTGTGGTAGGCACCTGTAGTCCCAACTACTTGGGAAGCTGAGGCAAGAGAATCACTTGAGCCCAAAAATTAGAGGTTGCTGTGAGCTATGACACCACAGCACCAAGGTGCAACAAAGTGAGACTGTCTCAAATAATAATAATAATAATACTATATTTGGAGATATTGCATTTTTAAAATTCTCTTTTCAAGAAAACAATTGTATTTCAACGGGAGTTATTTTTGTGTCAACTTGTATAGTTTCGGGGTAACAATTTCACTTCCAGCCAATGGTGATTTTTGAGATGTCATTTTGAGGTGTTCTTTTTTTTTTTTTTTTGGTGGAGACAGAGTCTCACTTTATCTCCCTTGGTAGAGTGCGTGGCACTACTTTTCTGTTTTGCAGTTCGGCCGAGGCTGGGTTTAAACCCGCCACCTTCGGTATGTGGGGCCAGCGCCCTACTCGATGAGCCACAGGTGCCGCCCGAGAGATGTCATTTTGAATTCTTGTATAATGTCCCCACTGGAAATTGCATCCCAAGCCCCAAATACCCATCTGTGTGGACATGCATTAGGACAGTCCCCCACCCCATTTATCTGATAGGGGCATATTTGTGATTACTTCCTCATAAAGCTTTTCAAAATGATCTTTAAATAATGTCAAATACTCGCATCTGGGAAGACGTTCCTTTGGGAATCAGGATTAAATTCCATTGACTCCTTTATTCCTTATTTAGACAGGTGACTCTTTAAGTATCTGAAACCACAATTGATTGAGGCCACTTCCTGCCAATGTGTCCTCCTCAAGTGGTTCAAAATAAAATACAGTAATTAGGAGAATCCCTGTACAACAGGAACTTTTACAGGGTGGGATTACACTGAGGTGTCTGCCTAGTTCTGTCACGCGGCTGAGGGTTTACTGTGACATAACACAGCCAGCCCTAACGCCTTAGGAGAGGGACTCCCTCCCTGGGAGATGGGAAACGTTTAGGCCTCTGTTTTCTTATGGATGAAGTGAGGAGTTAGGGCTAGGTTAGAGAGGGGCTTGGGAGAGGCGGGGGGCGGAGGGGGGCCAGAGATCCAGCGGGATGTCTGGTGCCCTCCCCTCGTTCCCAAGTCAACAGTGATTCTGCTTTGATCTATTTTATATAAAGGGACTCCAGGTAAAGCTTTCTTTGAAGTAGAGATCCCTTTTTTTAATTTAAGAAAAAAAAAAGGAGTGCGTTGTTATTGAGGTCTACCTGCTCTGCAGTTGTCTGACTTCAAAGCCATCGGGGTCATAGTTAAACCTTCCAGTTGACGGCTAATGAGGACAGGGACCCCATGAGGCTGGTGATTGGTTGAGGCGGGGACATTGCCTGGGAGCTGTGAGCACGCGCCGCGTGGCGCTGCAGACTCTACAGACCTCACCGTCAGGTCTCACTTAGCAGGAGCCCCGTCACCCCAGCACATCAGCTCAGAACATGAGGAAGAAGCAAATGACAACAAAGTGGCTGTTCCCCAACCCTGCAACATACTGGCACCGCTTAGGGAACTTTAAAAAACTCTGAAGGAAGGACCCAAGCATCCGTGCTTTGTAAATCTCCCCGTGTGAGTCTACTGTGCTGTCAAGTTTTAAGAATAAGTGGCACTGGTACAGTGGCTCAGGAAAAAAACAGTATGGCGATTCCTCAAAATATTAAAAATAAAATTACCACGTGACCCAGGAATTTCCTTTCTGGGTATATGCCCCAAAGAATTGAAGGCAGGGTCTTGGAAAGGTATTTGTCCATAGCAGCATTGTTCACAATAGCTAAACGGTGGGAGCGACCCAAATGTCTAGAGACAGATGGAGAATAAACAAAATGCCGACATGCCATGAACCTCAAGGACATGAAATAAGACATAAACCAGGCACAGTGGGACGAATAGGATCAAGGTGCCCAGAACGGTCACGGTCATGAGAGTAGAATGGGGTGGGGGGAGGCGGGGAGCACAGAGAGCTGGTGTTTAGTGGTGTGGGCTGTCAGGGTTTCAACATGGAAAGAGTTGTGGAGATTGGTCGCATTGCAATGGAAACGTACTGAACACTACGGATCATACGCTTAACATTGGTCATGATGGTATATTTGGTAAGTGGCACACGTAATGGCTGGAGGGACAAAGTGTGATGTGTGGGCCACTAGTGTTGGCATCTCCTTGACGCTGGTCAGATATGCAGCATCTGAGGCCCAGACCCGCCGCATCGGGACCTGCATTTCTGAGCCAGAACTCCTAGGGCGTTGCGCACACTCCAGGCTTTGGGCTGTGGTCGTGACAGTGCACTGAATACGAGGCCAGGGCTTCCCTGCCCAGCAGCAGCGTCCTCTCTTCTGCTCTTCCTTCCTCACTTCGTACAGAACCCGACATTCGCAGAGCAGCCACATGCTTCAGGAAAGCTGGCCTCATCCACACCTCCCCGTCCCAGTCCCCTGGCCACATCTGGTTCGGTTTTGGCCAATGAAACCAAAAGAAATCCTGCTGGACAGTTTCTGGCAGAGGTTGCTGGCCCTTAAGGACACCCAGGGCGAAATGGCCTCTCCTTCCCTTGGAAGTTCCTCGGAAGTTTTCTTATTGGGATGACACTCGTGCAAATTTTGTAGGCGTCTTGGGACCTTAGGGGCAGTTCGGGATAACAGAGCCACTGACTGATAAAATCCTGGGTCCACCTTATCAATGGATCTCTGGTTATGTAAGATTAGAAATGGACTTATTGTTTAAGACCACAAGAGACAGGTTGTTCTATTACTTGTAGCCCAGGGTTTCTCAGCCTTGACACTGCTGACACTCGGGCTAGATTCTTTGCTGTGGGGACGGTCTTATGCAGCCTCCTTTGCCCTCCACACTAGATGCCAATAGCTCTTCCCGCTCCCCCACTGGTGCCTACTAAAAACAAAAATGTCTCCAGGCATTTCCGAATGTTCCCTAGGGGGCCAAATAGCCTACAGTTGAGCATTGCTCTTACAGCCAAAGGCATCCTAAAGAATGCAAAGACCTTTTATCCTGATCCCAGGAGGGCTAAAAATCATTCCTCATCCCTCCAGAGGTGTTTCAAGGATCAAAGGGAGATGGGAGTGTGAGAAAAGCAAACACAACTGTGTTGCTAATCATTACCTGTGTCTGATGCTATTACCGCATTGATAACAATGTTGTAGTTTCCATTTATTCTTAGAAGATTTAACCAGCAGAGGTGTTTAACTTAACAGATGGCCAGCATGGATAGTGAGTGGAATTTTACCTCAGCAAAGTTCGTTCAGCTCCTAAGACTTTCAGGCTCTTCCTCACTCAGAAATTCTAGACTCTTTCCCAGCCCCACCTTGCTGGAAAAAAGCCATCAACCCCAATTCATTGTCCCACAAAACCACGGGAGCTGAGGAGTTCACCGTTAATGCTGGCGTTAAACACCATTTTGTATTTATGAAACTTATTTTTAGAGATGAAGAGAGATTTTCCTGTTTAGCGCCGGGGATCAATGCCCTCCCTATAATAATGTCTTTGCATCTGTGTCTTTGAGGCCCACACAGTCAGGGGATCCTGAGCAACCTCTCTTGTCTGTGTTTTCCTTCCTAGAATCTGCTGATTCATCAAGACAACTTTGGTTAGGAGCCCCCAACTAGTAAAATAGTGCCCTGGAGGGTGTACCTCATCCGAAGTATTACAAAATGTCATTCAATGCTAGAAGGCTTACAAGAGAGGTCAACTTTGCAGAAAGATCGGGAGGGGAAAAGGGAGGTGGTGACAGGTTTTGTGACAGGGAGATAAACGCATTTGATCATTCATGCCATCAAGAGCTTACCATGTGACACACATAGACACTGGGGCTGGGGGTGGATGGGAAGGACAGGCCATGTGGTGGCAGCTGCAGCCCTTGGGGCCTCACGTCTGCTGGGATGTATGTAGTGGATGCTGGGTTGCTCTTCTAACATGGTCCTGTATCAGGCTATGGAGTAGCTGTCTCCAAGGAGCCCCGCACCCTTGCCCCTGTAGCCCATGAGCTTTCAGGGCAACTAGTCCCTTGTTGAGCCCAGAGATAGAACATACATATTGGGCCATTGTTGTTTTAGAGGCCGGCACATTATAATTGGGACCAGAGAAGGCATTTGTTGGGGGACTTTAGGGAAAGAGGGTTCTGTGTTCCTTTGGAGGAGGTGTGACTTGCAAAAGCAATACCAGCCCACGCTATAGCCCACTTATTTCTACCAACGAGTTCAGGTGAGGGCAGAACAGTACACAAGGGAAGGCCGAGTCAGGAGAGCTAAGGAAATCAAGCTGGAGGCTTGCTCAAACCACACCTGATGTACCTCTGGACTTTCCAGCAGCATGTGCAGATAAAACCTCCCTATTGTATAAGCCACTTCAAACTGGATTATTTTTTCTAACTTACATTATACGCACTCCAAACTGACACAGAATCTGGTACCAGGAAGGGGATGCTATGATGAACAAACCTTAAGTGTGGATTCTTGTAGCAAGTTGTCTGTATCAAACTAGGAAGATGGTGATCCTGTGTCAGCAAAACAGCTGTTTCCACAGGGATAGTGACCTGATGTTTGTGGAGCCCATGGCATCTGGAGATCCTCTAGAAGACATTCAGGATATTGCCTACCTCTGGCAATCTTTGTTAAGGTCTTAGAAGACCCAAATTTAAGGGAAAAGTGGCCCAATTGAAAGTGGAGAGGGATAAAAATACAACTTTGCCAGGTGAGAGCCTTTGTGCTTTGGCCTGCAATCTTAAGTGATGGAAACAGGTAAGTCCTGGGTTGGCGGAGCTGATTTATCTGGCAAAGGCAACAAGTGAGTAACATTGGTAGAGAAAAGACTGGAGCCACCAACTCAAAAGACATTACCACCAACTCTCAGGTCTCATCCAAGCTTCTTGTCTTAAGGGCATCAAGCTTGGTAAAGGAGATTCTTGACTTGTGCGGAGGGAGCTGGGAGACAGAGGAGGGACAGGGAACAAGGGTGAGACCACTTCAGAGATGAATGGAGATGCCACTAATCTAAGCATCAGGGCCGAAGGTGAGGCGGAAAGGCCAGTTACCAGCTCAAGGAACCTAACCTGAGATCTCCAGCCCACGGACTTGAATAGAAGAAACATTAAATTTTTAATGGGCTTGGTAAAGAAAGTGGCCATGATGGCTTGAGATTTCCCGTCCCACAGGACCATCCCTGAACTTGATTTTTGGTTGGTTTGTCTGAAACCAAGTCTCACTCTGTTCCCCAGGCTAGAATGCCGTGGTGTCATAACTCACAGCAACCTCAAACTCCTGGGCTCAAGCAATCGTCCTGCCTCAGCCTCCCAAGTAGCTTGGACTACAGGGCACCCACCACAATGCCCAGCTAGTTTTTCAATATTTAGTAGAGACGTGGTCTCACTCTGGCTTGGGCTGGTCTCAAACTTGTAAGCTCAAACAATCCACAAGCCTCAGCTTCCCAGAGCGCTGGGATTACAGGCATGAGCCACCATGCTTGGTTGCCTCCCTAAACTTGTACCCACAGGAAGTGAGGTGCTAAAACAGTGACTCTCCTGAGACATTATCAATCCCATGCCTGCTCAAATGTTGACAAGGTAGAAGACAAGGAAGATACACCCAAACCCAGAATTGGGAGTGCTGTTTTGTCTGGCCAAGCATCTTGCTTCACCACCAGGTGAGAAAACCCTCATGTTTCCACCTGGCGAGATATTGTGTGTACTGTTAACCAATGTCGACTGAATGTGTTTCCCATTCTCCTCTTCTCCAAATGGAAATCCTATTGCCAATATCCTTGGCTGTTTTTGTTTTTCCCAGCATTGCTGCCTCTGTGGATGGTGAACTTCAGAATTTAGTTCATTGGTCACCAGACTATGAGTAGCGACTGGCAGACATTTTGGAGAGCATGATGCACCCCACCCCACCCCCAAAATATGACTTTGAATCTGAATCCAGGAACTGGATGAATCATAGGACTGCTATGGGAGAAGGGGGTGAGTCTATTTTAGCCAAGAATGGGTGTTTCTGATGATTATGAAAGGGAAGGAAAGTGTATGGATGTTGAGTAGCTAAAGAGGTGAACCACAGTGGGATATTAGGTTAATGACTCCATGCTCACCTCCCCTTCTCTGGATAATAATCCTGAATTTGTTCAGGTAATATACCCAATCTCACAGCTTGTAGTTCAGAGAAAGCTGACTCTTCTCTCAGACCTAAGACTGGGGCTTAGAGCTGACCCTGAGCTCACTGCTGACACCGTGTAGGCATCTACTGGAACTTCTGAGAGACCAGATTTCACTCTTCCTTCTTTGGGGATGGACTTCATACAAGTGCTGGACCAGCCATCTCACTGCCATCTCTCCAGCCAAGACCAAAGCCAACAGAAAACTAGAAGGACCCCTGAGAAATGGAGCTGTGGCCTGACTGTTCCAGGCCTACCCTCACCCCAGGCTTAGGAATTACAGGAGAGTCTTCCTTATGACTGAATGTTTGTCTTCCTTACTGTTGGAGACAGTTTGAAGAGTTTTCTATTACTTGCAACAAACAACCAACTATTACAGAGTGTGATGAACACTAAAATAAAAGTATGACAGAAGTACTGAGTTGTTAAGAGAGAAGGCAGGTTAATTAGTTCGAGAAGCAAGCTGTTGCTTTAAGCATTGAGGGTGGGAAGAATTGGAAAGGAACCCACTGCAATTAATGTGAACTTCATGTTAACTCAGTGTGATTTACTTGACCTGTCTGTGGCCGTGATCATGCTTCTCTTTGTCCGTCCAGGTGGGAATGGATGTGTCAAGTCCTTCCATGCAGGCCTGTGTGCCTGGAATGTCATAGTTCCCAGGAAATAATGGATGGTGGCAGGAATTCTGCCATCTGTCTCCCCAGTCCTGCAGTGGGCTGAGGGGGTTCCCAGTGTCCCATTCACACTGTGAGCTGTCAGGCACCTGCTAATTCTTGTTTCTTCCTGCTGCTGTTGCAGGAGCTGAGTCCCAGGCTGCGGGCTTTCCTCTCGGAACCCATTGGAGAAAAGGATGTCAGCTGGGTGGACGGGATCAGCCATGAGCTCGCAATCAATTTGATCACTAAAGGTTTCAACAAGGTAATGGGGGGGCAGGGGTTGTTTTTTGTTTTACTTCTCTCTCCCACCCCTAGTCCTGCCAGATGGCAGCTCCAGCCATGTGTCCCCATGAAGGGCCATTGGAGAGCAAAGCTGCCACTTGGCGGGATGCCACATGCTTCCGTCCTACTGACCCCACACGCTTGGGCAGCCTCAAGGACCCGCAGAAGATGGGCAAATAAACTTGCTTCACCTCAGAGCGGCTGGGCTGGGCATGATTCGCTCAGTGTTCAAACACTCAGGGGTGGGTGGAAGTGGGCCAGCCACCGGGGTCTGGAGCAGAGCGGTCAGGGTGGGTCCTGTGGGCACGCGCCCCACCCCCACCGAGGGACCCGAGGAGTGCTGCTTGCTCCTCTCAGGGCCCCAGCCTGGCAATGGCAGGTGGAGAAACCACAGCCCGGAGTCTACACCACAGTAAGGGGAAGTGAGTTATTCTAAGATATCATTCCCAACCCCAAAGAGGTCTGAAAATTAGCCAGTGGCACCTGAACATTCTTTTCAGATACGTATATAAATTATTTATTTTTATGGAGCTATGTGGAATCTCAGGAGAGAATGGGAGACAGTTCCAAAGAGAGTCCAAAGGCAGTGGGAACAGAAAAAGGAGGCTAGGAGTTCATGCCCAGCACTGTGAAGCCTGTCGGCACAGGCACCAGCTCGGTCTCTTGCTGCCAATTCCTTCTGGTTTCCGAGTCAGTCTACACCTCCGGGCAGGAAGATGTCACAAAAGCACCCGGAGAGGCTGAGGGCTGCCGCACACGTGGCTGAGGACGTTTGGTTTACTCCAGAATCTGAACTATCCCCCTTAGGTTTTTCTGACTGACCCCCTGTTCTGCAGCAGTTGTTACATATTCTGACTCTCACGGCAATCTACCAGGCAATTTAATATCCAATAAGAGGTATTGTCAGGAACTGGAACTCCACCATGTGATTACTTCCTCCCAGATACAGAAGAGAGGATCCTTTCCTCAAGGAGATATTGTAAATTAAAAATTATTTTTTAAAATAAACAGTTGTTCCTTTTACTTTTTTATTATGACGTAGCTATACCTAGGGGAATGTACATTGATAAGAAGAGTTCAGCTCAATGAGTTTGTGTGTATATCACACCCATGTACCTACCACCTGGATCCCACCATGGGACACTCCAACATTCCAGATGGTTCCAGGTGCCTCTTCCTGGGCAGTGCCATCCCCTGTCCCCAGAGGTAGCCACCATTCTGCCATCAAACACCATTGATTTAAGGTGCTCAGAATTGTGGGTTTTGTTGTTGTTTGGCTATACTCATCATTTAAAAATATTTTTATTGGCTGGGCACGGTGGCTCACACCTATAATCCCAGCACTCTGGGAGGCCGAGGCGTGTGGATTGCCTGCACTCATGAGTTCGAGACCACGGGCAAGCGCAAGACCCTGTCTCTAAAATTAGCCGGGCATTGTGAAGCCGGGCTACATGGGAGGCTGAGGCATGAGGATCACTTGAGCCCAAGAGTTTGAGGTTGCTGTGAGTTATGATGCCACAACACTCTACCAAGGGCAACAAAATGAGAATCTGTCTAAAAAAAAATTAAAAATTAAAAATATAATTTTTTGTTAAGGTATAATTTACACATAGTAAATTTCACCTGTTTGAGTACACAGTCCTACAAATTTTGACAAATGCATATAGCATGTAGCCACTGCCACATTTAAAACACAGAAAGATCTTATTGCTGCAAAATATTCATTTCCTTGTGCTTCTTTATATTCACCATCCTCAGTCCCTGGCAACCACTGATTTATTTTCTATCCTGGTAGTTTTGCCTTTTCCAGCTTAACTTGTGTGTGTGTATGTGTGTGTGTGTGTGTGTGTTTGTTTTAATAGTTTAACTATGTTTTAAATAAGGATTGTAGGTGGGATGAGAGGCAGGTTTAGGATAACAAATGGATGAATAATGGAACAATTTCAGGCTTCTGAGAACTTGCCACATGGAGTCAGGGCTGCAGGGTCTGCCCAGGTGCAGCCCAGTCCCTGGAGGCGTGTCCCTCTCGTGCTCATGGTCTCCTGGCCAGGGCAGTGAGCCGTGTTCCACTCGGCATTCCTAGAACCGCTAATTCCTGGCACCTTTGCTGGAGCTGTCACCATTATCCTTTGCTTGGCGCCTCCCTGAGCTAGGACTGAGATGAGGGCTGCAGTGGTCACTCTACAGACAAGGAGACAGAGGTTCTAGGCAGTACCTGCCTTGAGTGAAGTCCCTGGTGAGGATGGGGATGGCTGTGGATTGCACTGTCGCAAACTACACAGGACACCTGGCAGGGAGGGATCTTAGAATGACACGTGGTTGTAAGGCCCCCTATCAGGTCTGGGGCCTGGCTGAGCCCGCCGGAGGATCCAGGTGGATACCTAGTGTGGCCCCCACAAGATGAGCAAGTGTTTGGGGGTGACAGTGGGTTCAATGGGTGGGGCCAGCAATCAGAGCATCTGGGGCAGGCAAAGAGCCACACAAGGAGCTAGTCCCGTAAGTTTGGGGTTTTCTGCCAAGGGTTGCAGATCAAAGGCAAGGGGTCCAGTTAAATTCAAATTTCAGTTAAATAATTTTTAGTGTAACTGTGTGCCCGGGAGGCAGGGAGAAGGGGCAAGACCACCATTTGACCGTGTGTCCCCACTGAAGACATGGGCTTTGAACCTGAAATGACTGAGCAATCCTGGGTCTGCAGGGTTGCCATGGCACTCGTAGACATAAAGACGTAACAGCCAATAACGGGGGGGGGGGGGGAGAAAGCCAGAGAAAGTGGATTCCTTACACCACACGGTGCTGTGGTCATGGGAGGCACATTTGGTATAGGTGCCAAGGAGCTGGGGACTTAGGCAGAGCAGGTGTAAGCAGCCTGAGAAAGAGAGAGGCTGGGACAGTTTGTCTCTGTTCAACAAGGCCAGGCGTCAATGTGAGGACCGGAGATGTTTTTTAAATTTCAGATTTAAATATGAGGGTACAAATGATTAGGTTACAATGTTTGCATTTGTTAGGTGAGGTCCCTATTGTAGTTGTGTCCTGAACCCAGGAGGTGGGCCATATACCCTTACATTGTGCCCATTAGGTGGGAGCACCCCAACCCCCTCCCTCCTCCCCTCTCCCCCTCCCTCCTTCCTCAAACTTGAATTGCATTGAGTTTTCCCAGTTGTGTGGGTGTGTATTAGATCGCCTCCTGGCTTCACATTAGTATTAAGTACATTAGATACTTGCTTTTCCATTCTTACGGTACACATTCTTCTTAGTAAAGTATCATCCAACTGCAACTCCATCCAGGTAAATACAAAATATGTAAAGTGTCCATCGTTTTTGTTGCTAAATATTATTCCACGGTATACACATACCACAGTTTATTAATCCATTCTTGGGTTGATGGGCACTTGAATTGTTTCTACATCTAGGTGATTGTAAATTGAGCTGTGATAAACAGTCTAGTGAAAATGTCCTTATGATAAATTTATTTTGTTTCTTTTGGGTAGATACCTAGTAATGGGATCGCAGGATCAAAAGGGAGGTCTATGTTGATTTCTTTGAGGATTCTCCATACTTCTTTTCAACGAGACTGTATTAGTTTACAATCCCAACAGCGTAAAAGTGTTCCCTTCTCTCCACAGCCACACCAGCTTGAGGACTTTGTGAGGGGGCTATTTTCACTGGGGTTAAGTGATATCTCAGGGTGGTTTTGATTTGTATTTATCTGATGATTAGGGACAATGAGCATTTTTTCATATGTTCACTGGCCATTGTCTGTATTCCTCAGAGAAGGTTCTGTTTATGTTTCTTGCCCAGTGATAGATGGAATTGTTTGCTCTTTGATTAGGACTGAAGATTTTAATGCTCGGGGACCAGGGCCGGCTATCTACTTTGCAAGGCCCTTTGCAAAATGAAAATGTGAGGCCTCTTGTTCAGATTTATTAAGCATTTGAATGTGGCAGCAGAGCATTACATCAGGTTGGGGTCTCTTCTGAGTGCCAGGCCCCTTGTGACAACATGAGTTACGTGCAAGGGAACTCACCCCTGGTGCAGATGCAAATCGCTGCCCTTTAGCAAGAAAGGGACACAGCTAACTGGAGGGGGGTTCCTCCTCTGCTTGGGGCAAACCCCTGGGTGAGCCTGGCTGTTTACTTAGAGTTGTGGGGAATTCCGCCCTTGAGGTCCCATCTTGCTGCTGTGGAAAGGAAAATGCTTCCCCGACTTGGCTGTGGCCACTGGCCAGGGTGGTGGGAGCTCAGGGCATCTCTTCAGGGTTTCTGTGTTTCTGTGTCCCCTCCCTGCAGCTGGATTTTAGGAAGCTTCTGCCCAAAGAGAGGGAAAGGGGCCAGCTTCTCTTCTCCTTGGTTAGAGGCTTGCTTATTAGAGCTTGCAGAGAACGAGGGGAGCTCACAACTCCAGCTTCCCTGGGGAGCAAGATTAAGTCTTCAGGGATGAGGCGAGAAGGCGGCCTAACTACTGCCTGCTGGGAGATGTGGGGAGCCAGGGAAAGCTGCAGCGGGAACTTCAGGTGGGGCTGGGCCAGGAACCTGTAAGACCAGGCCTTCTTCTTACAGCACTCCTGGACGGTTAACGCAGGTCTGTGGGGCACATTCCCAGGCGTCCTGGCTGCTGAGCCTGGTGGGGACGTGGAGGCTTCTGTTACCAGGCAGGTAATGCGGGTGGTGCCACCTTGGACACGGGCAGAGGATGCGTCAGCCTCCAGGACAGACTGCGGATGGGTGGGGTATGCAAGAACAGTGCAGTCTCCGGACCTCTCGAATTCCTGGTGACTCCACCTGGGGGATGGGAAGGGCACGTGAGGATCGGGTGGATTAATAAAGTGTGTCTCCAACAGCACGTGGTCCACAGAAATGCTATTTACAATTAATTGTTATAACTCATTATCATCACTCATGTTTCTCTCCTCTGACAAAGCTCTGTGCAAGCCCCTTACCGTTGATTATTATTAATAATAATTATTACTATCGTTAATGTCCTCTCTCCATGGACAAAGCTCTATGTCTTTTGTTCCTGTTGTATTCACCCGGCACCTGTTACACCCAGAGCAGCTGGCTCAAGTGCCCCTTAATCGATGTTAATAGATCTCTGTAAAATTCTCCCCTGGAAGTGGGAGGATACAGTTAAAGTAAAGTGAGATCGTGCTAAGCACTATATTGCTTTTTTAAAAAGAAGATTAAAGTAGCAGTTCAAAAATCAGCAAGAAATCCTGGCTTTTTTCACTTTTCAACAACTGGATCATGACTAAAAATAAAACCCCCAAACTTCGATGCTTGGGTACATTTTATGACTGGGATTCAGCTTTTATTTTATATCTCTTTTTAAAAAATATAACTTTTGGCTCGGTGCCTGTGGCTCAACGGGCTAAGGCGCCAGCCACGTACACCTGAGCTGGCGGGTTCGAATCCAGCCCGGGCCCACCAAACAACAATGACGGCTGCAACCAAAAAATGGCTGGGCGTTGTGGCGGGCGCCTGTGGTCCCAGCTACTTGGGAGGGGGAGGCAGGAAACTCACTTGAGCCCAGGAGTTGGAGGTTGCTGTGAGCTGTTATGCCATGGCACTCTATCCAGGGTGACAGCTTGAGGCTCTGTATCAAAAAAAAAAAAAAAAAAAAAGAATTTCTAGTATAAGTAATTAATGAAGAATTTAAGGAGGGCAGCATACACAT
>CAUYRH010165338.1:0-31568 GCA_963574655.1 Perodicticus potto | reverse complement strand
ATGTCAGTTATACATGTTAGTTGCCTCAGTTTAAGAGTGTTCTAATGGCAGATCACTTCTCATTACTTTCTTTCCTTCTTTTTTTTTTTTATTTTTATTAAATCATAGCTGTGTACATTAGTGCAATCATGGGGTACAGTGTGCAGGCTTCATATACAATCTGAAATATTTTCATCCAACTGTTCGACATGACCTTCATGGGATTTTCTCGTTTATTGTGTGAAAACATTTGTGTTCTGCATTTAGTAGGTTTCACCTGTCCCTTCTAAAGATGCACCATAAGTGTGATCCCACCATTTACCCTCTCTCCACACACCCTCCCCTTCCCTCCCTTAACCTTTCCCCATCTTCTTGTGCCCAATTCATAATTGCCAAGTCATGGAAGAAGCCCAAGTGCCCATTGATCCATGAATGGATTAATAAATTGTGGTACATGTATACCATGGAATAGTATGCAGCCTTAAAGAAAGATGGTGACTTTACCTCTTTCATATTTACATGGATGGAGCTGGAACACATTCTTCTTAGCAAAGTATCTCAAGAATGGAAGAAACAGTATCCAATGTATACAGCCCTAATATGAAGCAAATTTATATCTTTCATGTGAAGGTTACAACCCAGTTATTGCACAAGAAGATGGGGAAAGGGGAGAGGGAGGGAATGGGAGGGAGAGAGTGGGGGGAGCGAGGATAAAGGGTGAGATCACACTTGAGATCCATCTTTGAAGGATCAGGAGAAATCTACTAAATGCAGAACACAAATGTTCTCACACAGTAAATGAGAAAATCTCACAAATGTTATGTTGAATAGACGGATGAAATTATCTTAGATTGTATATGAAGCCCACACACTGTACTCCATGATTGAACCAATGTACGCAGTTATGATTCAATAAAAAAAAAAAATTCAAGGCTACCCTTGAAAATTCAAGAAATTTACCCTTGCCTTAATGTTACACCTGACAACAGACCCATGTCTATGAAGACCCAAAACCTTTGAAGGATTTTCTGTTGAAAATTCGACAAACTACAGTTTGGGGGTTACTCCAAGAACTATAATCCCCAGGAAGTCAAGGATCTAAAACTTCTGGGAGGTGATGTTTGATGTGATTTCCAGGAGGAAGGAAACCATTACCCAGTTCACTGGAGTATCCCCTCAGAGTAGACTGAAAGTCATGAAGTGGGGATCTCAAACTGCCTAAAATGTTTGGAGATCCTGAGTTCATGCTCCTTGAGGTATCTATAGACCAGGGCCAACACAGTAATCCATAGTTTGATATCAGATCCAAATGCTAGCCTCGAACCAAGCACCCTTGTGTCAAAGAGTTACAGACAGAAAATAATTTTGCTATGAGACCAAAATTATATGATGCTGGAGAAAGAACACTAGACTCAGTTTCAGAAAAACTGGACTCTTGCTCTTTTAATGCCAGCCATCAGCCTTGTGACTTCTCTGAGTCTCATCCTTCCCAGCCACAACTTAAAGAAATTAGATATATGGAGAAAGAGCTGTGGCACATACCTACGTCTAGGTTTCTCACCCACATAGAACAAAGAGGATAAAGGTACTAGACTAGCTGCAACCTGAGCATGTCAGCCCAGCTTAGAGCCATGCCCAATGTTCAATGGGCAGCCAGTTAGTTGCATGAGTCCCCCCTGTTTCCTAGTTCCAACAAACAGCAACAGATATTGGTCCAGATCTGAAGTCCAGATATACTTCTATCTGGACTGTTAAATTTAGAAAGTATAGGAATTGAGGACTCAGACTAGTTCAAAATGTTATGTAAGTTTACTGTCTAAAATTTTACTTCTGGACTATTTTTTACTCCATAAATAGGTTTATTGTTCTATACCATCAGTGTTTCTTTAAATTTACACACATATTAGCTAGCATCCCTACTGTCTTAGCGTTTTTTGATAATAAACAACCAATTTCTGTTTATCTGAAAACGTCTTTAATTGCTTCATTTTTGAAAAAATTTTTGCAGTGTACAATTTAGGTAGATGGCTATTTTCTCTAATCCTACTGAAAATACTATCCCATTGTCATTTCACTTCAGTTGTTGCTGTTGAAATGTCATTCATCATTGCTGCTACCTTTTTTTGGTGATCTATCTTTTCTCTCTGCCTACTTTAATATTGCCTTTTCTGCTAATATCACCAACAGAGGCACTGATGACATTAGACCTCTCACTTCATCTATGTCTCTTGGACTTGCTTTGCATATTTTCTATTTCTTTGCCTCTTGAACTATGTTCTATATAATTTCTTCAGATTCATTTTCCAATTTATGAATTTGTTATTCAGCTGTGCTTAATCTGCTGACTAATACATCCATTGATTTTTGAACCTCAATTATCACAATTAAGGTCGACACATTGCATGTGATTCTTTTAAAAATCTGCTGCTCCCTGCTCTTAATTTCAATCTTCACTTTTATTTCCCTAAATGTATTAAACACGGTATGTTAATACCAATATTTAAAACCTTTTAGTGGTTTACTTCTACTATTTTATTTCGTTGGTGGTGGTGGTGATTCTCACTTCCAGTATTTTCTTTCCTTGTGGTTTTTGGAAATTTTCTTGATTTTTGTTGTTTCATTTTGTTTGTTTACTCTGAATTGCTCATTTTAATTGCTACTTTATCTATGGAAATTCTTTGAGACTTCTCTCTCTAAAGGATTTGTATTTGGTTCTACCATTTGCCTTGGAATGCTGACAAATTAGAGGCACATCAAATTAAACTCTCTGCTTGAAATTTTTCAGACCACACATAGATAGTGAATTTGGCCAGAAAACACGTATGAGAGCTAGCAGATTAAAAATACTCATGAGAGATTTCTTTCCCTTTACCTAGTGCCAATGTTAAGATGATTTGATTTCAGATTTTCTCTCTCATGTATTAAATACAAGTGAAATTGAGTATAGTAGTTTTTGTTTAAAAATAGCCTTATGGAAGGAGCACATTTTAGTATAAGGGGTTTCTGTGTGTCTGTCTCTCTATTCTTCAAAATATGGAGCCATTTAAGATTATGTTCATCTCATATTGACATGGTTATATTGAAATACATTTAGGGTGATTGTCTAACTTTTTGTACGTTTTTATATTCTTCCTTTAAAATTAGAAATTATCATTTATACCAAAACAATTTAAGTTACCATTATAAAAATTTTTTAAATCAATGTAGAAGTATATTTGGGGACTATCTAATATCATTATTTCGTTTTTTTTTTTACTATTTACATCTTACATGTATATGGTACACTTATTACAGTTGATTAATAATGATATTTTATTATTAATTGAAGTCTATAGTCTACATTATTATAGGTCAACAGAGTTTGACAAATTCATGACATGTACTCAACATTATGATATCCCACAGACTAGTTACACTGCCATAAAAATCCCCTGTATATCACCTATTTGCCCCTCCTTCTCTCCCCTCGAGACCTTGGAAGCCACTGATCTTTGTATTGTCTCCATAGTTTTGCCTTTTCCAGAATGTCATATAGTCAGGATCTTACATATGTAGCCTCTTTAGATTGGTTTCTTTTACTTATTAATGTCCATTTAAAGTTTCTTTGTGTTTTTTTTCATGGCTGGATAGCTCATTTCTTTTTAGTACTAAATAATATTCCACTGTCTGGATGTACCACAGTTTATTATCCACTCACCTACTGAAGGATATCTTTGTTGTTTACAGTTTTTAGTGACTACATCATTTCATTTTACATGCAAGAAAATGAGACCCAGATTAGACAAGACACCAGATCCAAGCCACATAGTCAGCTGGAACAGAGCAAGACTTGACTCCATTTCCTCCTCCCTTAATTCCAGACTCACTTCACCACATTTCAATTCTGAAACAACGTTGGGGTTCATGACACAGAGAGAAGGCACTATCCATTTGTAATACGGTTTAATTTTTCTTAGTCTTTTTAAAGCCTATTGTTCAAAGGCCCCCTATCAAACTGATTTACTTTTTACATTAAAATCATAATTTGTAAGAGTAAAATGTAATTTTCCTCAGAAAAGAGATAATTTACATGTTCTTGTATGCAATTACTTAGAACAAGAATATCCATGACCATTCTAAAGTTGGTTCCAATATTGTCACCATGCCATGCATCACAGTTTACAAAGCAGTCTCACATTCATTACCTCCGGGCTTTTTACCAATCCTGACGTAGGTTCCCTAGACGTTGTTATTGCCCCATAATTGGGCTACCTGGATGCTAATGATTTCTTTTTACACCTAATTCTTGCTTGTAATATTGTTTTCTTTTAGAGGGGCTGAAAAAATGGTGTAAGCTGGCTCAGAGCCCTTTGCTCAGTGGTTAGGGCACCGGCCACATACACCAGGGCTGGGGGTTAGAACCCAGCCAGAGCCTGCTAAACAACAACAACAATAACAAAAAAGCAGCTGGATATTGTGGGGGGTGCCTATAGTCCCAGCTACTGGGAAGCTAAGGCAAAAGAATCACTTAAGCCCAAAAGTTTGAGGTTGCTGTGAGCTGCGATGCCATGGCACTCTACCGAGGGTGACATAGTGAGACTCTGTCTCAAAAAAAAAAATGGTGTAAGTTTTCAAGCTCTCAAAACCTGAATCTGCTCTTGATAAGCCCCATTTTACAGACATCAACTGAGGTGAAGTGAAACTAAGTAACTTCTTCAACACATATCCATCACTGAATTATGTACATAGGACATGAACTACTTAATTATTCTGAGGTCAGTATTTTTTCACATGTAGTCATGACAAAACTTCCCAAGCTCTAATACATTTCCACATATTTGATAATTGAGTTAAGATGAGTTGGTGGTAGAATACTTTGAAATATTCATTGTTGTTTTCTTACACCAATACATCTTTGTACCTCAAACCTAAACAATTTGAGAATTCCACACATATTGCCTTCAGATTAGGGCTGTTGCTGAAGAGATGTAGAGAAGATAAATGAGTGAATATTCTCTTCTTAAATTTCAACTTTTGAAGCCCACAGCAGAAACGATGACTGTAAGATGTAGCCTGGCAGGAGTTCCATGCACCACTACAGCATGAGCACTGTATAGATAACTCCTAGAGGTGTCAGGGGCAAAACTGGATCTTGACACAGCTCCAAACATAGGGGAAGAGAGAGAGCGAAAGAGAGAGAAAGAGAGAAATAAGGAAGATTTTCCCTTACTCCTACAAAAAGTATGAGCTGGTAGGCTCAAATTAGTCATGTAGGTTGTGAAGAGGGGGCAGTGATGGATAAGGTGGTATGGACCACATGGCATGAGGCCAGGTGGGAATACCAAAGGATGCTCCATGGAGGTGACAGTGAACAAAAAACCCATAGCAGACAGTGTACATCACTGCAGGGGCTGGCATCACACTCCCTTTCCCCATACCACAAAGTTTGTTATTAACCCTGTATAACCAATGTGGCAGTCCAAGAGAAAGAATGAGGAGGAGGACCCTGATGGAAGACAAGATCTGAAATGACTTAAGTGATCTGAAAGAGACCAAGATTATATATTGTATCATCCAACAGATTTAGCACTTAATAAAGAAGGTAAATTCACTTATGGAAACAGTGAACAAAGTTATACAACTGAGTTTTGTGGGCTATGGAATTTATATGTTCCATATGATCATTTTTAAAACAAATGCTACTACATTGCCAGAAGAAGCTAGGAAAGGTTTTTACTTAAAATCAGAACCTCTGTCTTCAAGTCCCAGCTCTGCCCTTACTAACTTTGGGACCTTGAGTAAGTAATTTAACCTCTATGAAATTCAGTTTTCGTATCCATGAACTAGAACTCCTATCCTGTATTCCTGTTTGTGCCCTTGTAAAAGTGCAATGAAATCATAGAGGAGAAAGTATTTTGTAAAACATAAAAGTTCTCTACAAATATCAAGTTCCACTCTCAGTCATTCATTTATTCTCATTCATCTTATACTGTTCTTTCTTTTTTCATATTTTTGATATTATTGTCAGTGTCTTAAGAAAAGTCTAACTTTGATACATATTTGATTCTTTTTGCTAAAATACACCCAGAGATGTGTGAGTGAAATAGTGCAGGTCTTCATTCTAATGTTGATGTCCAAGAGAGCAGCTGGATGCTGAATACCAGCCACAGGCAAGGTTGCTAGGTTTTCAATTTCATTCATCACACGTGGCTGCTATAAAAAATTACCACAAACTTTGTGGCAACACACATTTGTTATTTTATAATTCTTCTAGAGATCAGAAGAAGTCCAAAATACATCTCAATGGCTAAAATTAAGATGTTGGCAGAGCCATGTTCTTTCTGAAAGCTATAAAGGAGAATCCATTTTCTTGTCTTTATTGCCTTCTAGAGGCCACCCATATTCCTTGGCTCATGGCCCCATCTTTTATTTTCAAAGCCAGTAGCATAGCATCTTCAAATCTCTCTTTTGGCCTCCCTCTTATGAGGACCCTTGTGATTTGCTGCCACCCCCTTCCCATAAAGTAGAATAATCTTCCTATCACAAGCTTTTACCCTTAATCACATTAGCAAAGTCCCTTTTGCCACCCATGTGTGTTAGTTTCCTGAGATTTTTCATATGAAAGTTCCAAAAAATAAAAAAAAAAAAAAGGTGGCGGGGGGCTTTAAACAACAGAAATTTATTCTCTCACAGTTCTAGAGGCTAGAAGTCCAAAATTAAGGTGTTGGTAGAGCCATGCTCCCTTCAAAGGCTCTGGGAAAGGATATTTACACATCTCTTTTCACTTCTGCTAGTCAGTCACAAGCATTGTTTGGCCTGCAGCACTACAATCTCTGCTCCATCGTCACATCTCTTTCTCTTCCTTATGTGTTCCTGCATCCAAATTTCCCCTTCTTATAAGGACACCAGTCGTATTAAGGTAAGGACTCACTCTTACCATACTTCAGTGTGGCCTCATCTGAACTGAACTTTATCTGCAACAACCCTATTCCCAAACAAGGTCGCATTTGGAGTTACTTTGGGCTTAAGGCACCAACACAAATCAACCCTTAATGCCATGCAAGGTAACATGTTTTCAGGTTCTGGGGGTTAGGACATGGGACATCTTTGGTGGGGGTATTGTTCTGCCTACCACATCCAGGTTCTCCAGTAGCTTTCCTCAGCACCCCAGGAAGACCTCCAGGCCTTGCAAGGAAGGCAAGGGCTTGCTGGAGAGGAGCAGTGTGGTAATGAAGACAGCTCTGGATTCAAGCTAGTCTCCTCTCCTGGTAGTTGAACAACCTTCAAGAAAATCCCTTTACCTCCCTGGGGCTCAGTTGTATTGTATTACCTGAAAACAGATCAAATTATCTCCATCTCCCAAGAAGAGTTGTCAGGATTCCATGAGGCAGGTCTGGGAAGCACCTGGCACATCAAAAGTACAAATGAAATGGTAGGTGTCATCATCTGGTCCTACTCCACAATTATAAAGAAGAAAAAGTAAAGCTTTTGTTCCACATAATTACTCCCACTGCCACTACTATTCCACTTTGAAACTGCAAATTTGGCTGAGGGCCCAGCTGGCCCTCCCCAGGCAGACTAAGAGTTAAATTAAGAGAGCAGCTAGATGCAGGCCACAGGCCTGGTAGGAGCACCCTTGCTTCCCCTTTCCTCTGCCTGCCTGCTCTGGACTTGGAGCCCAAAGCTGCAGATTCTTGCAGTCCCTGGGGAGACCTTGAAGCCTAAGGCTAGGGAGTTCTGAACATGCCATTGTCTCCAGATTGAACTCTTTGCTTTACTTTCCTATGCTTTTCATTCTTTACATTTACATTTTTTTCTAGCTTTATTGAGGTAAAATCGACAAATGAGAGTGTGTGTATTTAAGGTGTACGATGTGATATTTTTGCTCTGAGCTGTATTTTTCAGTAAGAAAAGCTGAAAAAAAAATATAGAGATGTGGCAGGAGACCAAGATCCTAACTAACTTTGACACTGTTTGACACGTATGGAAAAATAAATGGATTTTAGTTTCTCATAGATTAACATGGAGTGTTTTCCACTATCCCAGAGTTTTGGTCTTAAGTGAAAAAAATCAGAGAAAATGCAGGCGCAGGATGAAGGAAAGTATGAACACGCCACTGGAGTTTGGTTGTTTTTGCCATTTACCTTTAATCTGAGGCCTTTCAAAGCAGCCCTCTGCCCCATTTCAGGGACTAGCTGATTTAAGGAGAGATAAGCAAACTGGCTGGGAGAGAACTAGCAGGCCTCTGACAGACTGCTCCTGAAGGCCAAATCCCTGCCTGGAGTTCAGTGTACTGGTGCTGAAAACATCTCCCTGCAAAGTGAATTGTTAACAGATCAACTTTAGCTGGCAGGGCATATTAGTTTTCTAGGACTTCTATAACAAAGTACCACACAAACTGGGTAGCTTAAACAACATAAATGTATGGCCTCATAGTTCTGGAGGCTACAAGTCCAAACTCAAGGCATTGGCATGGCACTTCCCCTTAGCATGTCTTTCGCTGAACTTCTGGTGTTACAGTTGCTGGTCACTACAATCTCTGCATCTGTGATCACATGACATTCTCCCTGTCTGTGTCACTATCTTCAAATGATCACTTTCTTAGGACACTAATCATGTTGGATTAGGGCCCCCACCCTATACCAGTATGACCTCATCGTAACTCACTATCTATAAAGACACTATTTCTAAATAATGACATAATCTGAGGTCCTGGGAGTTAGGACTTCCACATATATTTGGGGGGCTAACAATTCAACCCATAACAGAAGTGAATTAGGCCACATTGACTGCAAGAATATCCAAAATGCAGCCTGCTGATAGGGTCATTGCATGCTATACCAGTGGTTCTCAACCAGGGTACTTTTTCTTCTCAGCAGATCCTTGGCAATGTCTGAAGACATTGTTGTCCTAACAGGGAGAGGTGCTACTGTCATATAATAGGTAAGGGCCTAAGTATCCTACAATGCACAGAACAGCACCCAGAAACAAAAACATATTCAGCCCCATATGCTCATAGTGCTCAAATTTTTTTAAAAAATGAGCTATAATAACAAAACCTCACCTGTTTCCCACATGGTCCCCATCAGAGAAGTCTCCCTCTCTACCCAACCTGCTCTCAAAGGGCTCTCTCTCTCTCTCTCTCTCTCTCTCTCTTAGATGCCATCACTAGCACTATGACTTCAAGTTGTGTTCACTCCTCTTCCCTTCAGAATTGCCAATTTAAGGCAGGGCCTTCAAATTGATGATTTCAAAGATTTCTTCTCCCTCTGCCATGCTGCTTGGCTCCTGCCTGCCTGCTGTGCCAACAGATGAAGTTGTGAGGGTTGCTGGCCTCCCTGCATCTAATCCCGAGCCTCAGCAGCAGCAGGGAAGGTGGCAAATGTTCCATAGTAGTTGTTGGCAAAGAAGCACAGCAGTAGCTACACCCAATGATGCCACTGCATGTGCAAAAGCCACTTTAGCAAATTTCTCCTACATGGTGGGATTTTCAACCAGTATGAAGCCCTGTCTTATGTATGGCTTCTGAAGACAGGAAAATGCAGAGCTCTTTTTAATTCCTTGCTGGTTAATTATTTTGGACTACCAGCTGGGATCTCTTTTAATTTAACTTCTGTTATTAATATTGATACATTAATCTGATCTTTAAAATGCAATGGGGGTGAATCTATGCAGCAATAAAATATAAAGCATAAAATTGACACAAGTGTAGTTTTATTTAAAATAAAATGGCTTCTGCAATGATTAGGCTGTGGTCAGCAAACCATAATAAACTACTCATCAGTTTGCTAAATCACATTAATTAATTAACAATAAACTGATATTTGGAAATTATCAAGTGCTGAATAATTTTTTTAAAAACCTTCTGATTGGGCTCAGCTCCCGTAGCACAGTGCTTATAGTGCCAGCCAAATACACCCAGGCCAGCTAAATAACAGTGACAACTGCAACAAAAAAGTAGCTGAATGTTGTGGTGGGCGCCTGTAGTTCCAGTTACTTGGGAGGCTGAGTCAAGAGAATAGCTTAAGTCCAAGAATTTGAGGTTGCTGTGAGCTGTGATGCCACGGCACTCTACCAAGGGAAACATAGTGAGACTCTGTCTCTAAAAAAAAAAAAAAATTCTGTAACATTGTTATGTTTGTTAATCAAATGCTATGCTTCAAAATTCAGTAATGCATCCTACAACTCCTGGCATGTAACATCAAATAATGAAATAGACCTAGATTTAATTATGGAGTAAAATGCTTTCTCAAATTTAGCATTTGGGCCCTAGTCTCCTATTGTTGTGATTCTGTATGGATTTGTGATTGGGGCCCTTCTATTTTATAATCAGCTGGATGAGTGCAAGAAAGTATTCATCTTTGCTCAAATAGCAAGTAGCCTAAGAGAGGTAGTTAGATAAGGTTCTCAGATATTCTCGTGTCCTTTTTCAAGGCAAATTATCCTTCCCCAGCATCTTCTTTTTGTTCCCTTTGCTCACAGCTTCCTCACGTGATTGGACATTATAACTGCCTAGAAACTACCAATGAGAAAAGCCAGTTCTTTTAGCTTTGCAAATGCCATGCCATCATTTTAAACCACTCATTTCATAAATCTTTGAATAGGTCCCCGTTTCTATCAGAAAGCATGAAATATAATCAATCAGAGATTTATTTAGGAAATCTTTGCTCATGGTTTTCTTTGGAGGGGATTATAGTGTCTTTTGGTTCATTTTGCTTTGGTGTAAACAACATGCCACTCCTTTTTGATCCACAGAAAGAGACTGTACTTCAAGCAATGATTCTACACTAGTCTAAAGGGAAGAAGATTCCTACATTCTTTAACTTTTATCCAAGTGAGAACTACAAGACAGACATTGGGGCCAGTGTCCTAAATTCCTTTGACTTATCTTTTCAGTTATAGAAAAATATTTTTGTTACCATGTATGGAATATTTATGTCATACAAAAAAAAAATTACCCACATACTCACCACTTAGATTTAACAGATGTTAACATTTTGCCATAAGTGCTTCTGAACTTGGTCTGATTTAAGAAATAAAATGTTATAAGACTTCCGGTTTCAAAATGGCAATGTAGAAGCAAGATGGCATCATCACACACAACGAGAGAGAGAGAGACAACAACGAAAAAAAATTCGGTGGCAAAGATTGTCACCTGAAATATCCCAGAACTCAAACAGGAGGATGAGATGGTTCCCGGAGCCACAAAAATATAGAGAAAGTGAGCAGACAGGCTGGACACCCGTTGCTCAGTGGTTAGAGTGCTAGCCCTGTGCACCAGGGTAGGCAGGTTTAAACCCAGCCAGGGCCTGATAAACAAAACAAAACAAAAAAAAAAATGAGCAGATGTTAAGAGAATTGGATTTCCATATCTGTGACATCCCAATCTGTTTGGCACCAGAAACATGAAATCTTTTCCCCAACTCATTGTCTCTACACTGTAAAAAGTAGGATCACGGTTGACAACAAGTTTCCCCACCATCTTGGGTTCCATGGCAGAAGACCTGAGGCTGCCTCAAGCCATGGGAAACATCACAAGTACCTGAAGGTAGAAATATCCCTTAGGAAAATTAGAGACAACAGAGAAGGCAGGATTACCATCTCCATCTCTAGAAACTCTGCTCTATAACTTCGGCCAAAGGAGAAGCCAAATTAGAGTGGCTGTTCAGCAGCACCACTCTGTAGCATATTTGTTCCACTAGTACCTGCGGAAGAACTCCCAGCCAGTCTTCCCACACTGCCAAGACACGCCCTGTGGGACTATCTCCATTCAGAACAGGCTCTGATCACAGATTAGAATCAAAACCTGAGCTCAGGGTGCCATCTAGTGCCAAAAATGGAGGCAGCACTCTACCAAGAAAAAAAAAATACATAAAATCAACAGGTAAAATTCAAAGAATCTCTAAGCATACATATTCAATAAAACCAAAACAAGTCAGACAGAGAACTGAAATAAATACCTAATACTTCAATCGAAAGACATAGACATACATCCATTAAGAAACAGAAACACACAGGGAACCATGATATCCACCAACAAAGCAAGGAATCAGGGCTGGTCCTAAAGACATGACAATAGGTGGGCTCTCTGACCAAGAATTCAAAACAGTAATTTTAAGGAAACTCGGTTATATCCAAGATAACATAGAAAAACAATTCATAAATTTATCAGAGAAATTTAACTAGAGATTAAAATAAAAAAGCAAACAAATCTTAGAATTGAGAAATACATTCACTGAACTAAAAAACTCACTAAACGTTGACAAGAGCAGAATAAATCAAACAAAGTAAATAATTAATGAGCTCAAAGACAGGCCCTCTGAAAACACACAGTGAGAGGAGGCAAATGAATAAAGGATTTAAAGGAATAAAGTCTGCCTACAAGATACAGAAAAGTACATCAAAGATGAAATCTAAGACTTTTTGGTGTTCAAGAGCTATCTGATCAAGAGAAAAGGGCAAAAAGCTTGTTTAAAAAAAACTCCCCCAAACTTTAGAAAGATATAAATGTCCAGGTACAGGAAGGTCAGAGGACACCAAACACATTCAACTGAAATAAGACCAGCCAGAGGCATATAATAATCAAACTCTCAAATATCAGGGACAAAGAGAAGATCCTAAAAGCAGCAAGAAGAAAGAAACAAATCTCGCAATAGATTACTCTGTGGAAAACCATATAGGCTAGGCAAGATTAGGATAACATTTTTTAAATGCTAAAGAAAAAACAAACTATCATGCAAAAATACTGTATCCAGAAAAGTTATCTTTCAAATATGAAAGAGAGACAAAGTGTTTCAAAGACAAACAAAAGTAAAGAGGATTCACCACTACTAGAACCATCTTATAAGAACTGCTAAAGAGAGTTCTTCAATCTGAAAGAAAAAAACACTAACATGCAGAAAGGAAATTTTTGAAGGTGCAAAAGCCACTAGCAAAATAAATATATAAAATAAATATAAGACACACTGGTACAGAGATAAATTAGAATACTCTAATATTGTAATTGTGGTATTCAATCTACTCATAACTCTAGCATGAAACCCAAAAGAAAACTTTTTCAAAAATGCAACCTTTAAGAGATATACAATATAAAACAATATAAAATATGTTTATTGAGACATAAAATGTCAAAAGTGAAGGGAGATGGAGTTATAGAGTTTTTTCCTAATATTGCCTTAGTTTCTATCCTTTAATTTTTGATCTAAGATAAGTTTTCATCTGTATAAAATAACATTTTGGCCCATGGAAAGAATTTATGAAGAAGACCTCAAAGACAATCACAGCAACAACAAAAATAAATAAATGGGACTTGATCAAGTTAAAAAGTTTTTGCACAGCTAAGATCATAATCACCAAAGCAAAGAGACAACCTACAGAATGGGATATTTGCATGGTACCCATCCAACAAAGGGCTAATACAATGTAACCAGAATCTACAAAGAACTCCAGCAAGTCAACAAGAAAAGATCAAATAACCTCATTAACAACTGGGTAAGAGACATGAATAGAAACTTTTCTTACAATGATAGACTAATGGCCAAAAAACACATGAAAACAAATGCTAATCATCTCTAATCATCTGAAAAATACTAAACCACAATGAGATACCACGTAACCACAGAGAGAATGGCTCACATGGTAAAGTTCCCAAGCAACAGTTGCTGGTGTGGATACAGAGAGAGAAACATTCATACACTTTTGTTGGGACTGCAAACTAGTTCAACCTCTATGGGAAATACTATGATGATTCCTCAAAGAATTAAAAATAGGGTTAGCATTTGATCCTGCAATCCCACTATTAGATATCCACTCAAAGGAAAAATGGTCATTTTATCATAAAGACACTTGTATTCAAAAGGTTTATGGCAGCACAATCACAAAGATGTGGAAATAACCCAAGTACCCTTCAATATATAAATGGATTAATTAATTGTTGTATCTGCATACTATGGAATATTATTCGGCCACAAAAAGATTGAAATTTTCTCTTTTGTAACAACCTGATGGAATTGAAGACCATTGTCTAAGTGAAGTATCACAAGGATGGAAAAACAAGCATCGAATGCACTCAGCATTAAATATGAACTGGTAGATTGACACCAATGAGAGAAAAACTCAATGAAATTCAAGTGATAGGGAGACAAGGGGTTGGGTAAATTCCCACCTAAGGGGTACATTGTACAGGCATATTTCACACTTCCTGGGTGAAGGACACAACTACAACTCAGACATTAACTTTACAAAAGCTAACTGTGTAACCTAATTGCATATAATCCCATAGTAATCTGAATTTAAAAAAATAAACATGTTGCACCTACAAGATATTTTGTAAGACTTGTTAATCACAATGTAAAAACCTATAACAGCCACTAAAAATTAAAAAGAATTAAAACACACTGCCAGAAAAAAATCACTTAGCAAAAATAGGAAGACAGTAAAAAAGACAGAAAGGAGGAGAGGAGTCACAAAACAGCCAGAAAACAAGCAACAAAATAACAGTAGTAAGTCCTTACCTATCAATAATAACACTGAATGTAAATGGAGTCAACTCTAGAATTAAAAGGTGTGGATAAGCATTCCTTTCTCTCTGCATCCATGGCAGCATCTATTGTTTACAGGCTACTGACTGGGATAAGGTGATACCTCGCTGTGGTTTTAATTTGAATTTCCCTGATGATGAGTAACATTGAGTACTTATTCAGATGTTTACTGGCCATTTTTCTATCTTCTTTTGAATGCAACCTCTGTGGAAAACAGTGCGGAGATGCTGCAGAGAACTAAAAGTAGACCTAGCATTTGACCCAGCAATCTCATTACTGGGTATCTACTTTTCCAAAGGAAAGGAAGTCATTTTATCAAAAATATATCTGTATTCAAAGGTTTATTGCAGCACAATTCACAATTGCAAAGATGTAGAATCAACCCAATTGATTGCCCATCAATCAATTCATGAGTGGATTAACAACATGTGTTATATGTATATGATGGAATACTACTCAGCCACAAATAAGGATGAATTAATGCCTTTTGCAACAATTTGGATGGAACTGGAGAACATTCTCCTAAGTGAAGTATCTCAAGCACAGAAAAATGAACACCACATGCACTCACTGTTAAATTGGAGCTAACTGATGAGCTCACATGAGCATAGAGGGAAGTGAAACATGGAAATCAACCATGGAGGAGGGGCTGGGAGAGGCAAAAACCTACCCAGTGGATATGATGAACACTATTTGGGCACATCTATAGCCATGATTCACGCAATATAAAAGCAATCCATGTGCCAAAAATGTTTGTACCTCCTTCATATCTTAAAATTTAAAAAAAAGATCACTACCCAAATAAATAAATAAAAGGTGTGGAGTGAAAATAGAAACCTCCAATAATCTTCCCTCTACATAAACACAAAATTCAATAACTATCCACAAAAGCAGGTACCTTTAGAAAATTAAAAATCACTAGCACTCTGGGAGGCCAAGGTGGGGGTATCATTTGAGCTCAGGAGTTTGAGACCAGTCCAAGCAAGAGCAAGACCAAGACCCCATCACTACTGAAAATAGAACAATTAGCTGGGTGTGGTGGCAGGTGCCTGTAGTCACAGCTACTCAGGGGGCTGAGGCAGGAGGATCACCTGAACCCAGGAGTTAGATGTTACTGTGAGCAAGGCTGACACCATGGTACTCTAGCCTGGGCAACAGAGCAAGACCCTGTGGAAAAAAAAAATAGGTAAGTTATCACAGTACCTGGTTTTAAAATTACATCAAGGAGGGAAAAAACAACAGTCTTGCATTTTCTATACCACCCTGCCCCCATCCCCTGACAGTGCCATGCCAGTACACCAAGTGGAGAGAGAATCTGTGTGCCTGGGGAAGGGAGACTGAAGTGATTGTGGACCAAAGCATTGGAAGTCAGGGCCACCCTGTCACAGAGGAACATAGCACAGGTCAGAATTCTCCCAGCACCCCACAAAAGAGCATTTATACCAGCCCAGCCAAACAGAAATCCTCTGTTCCAAAATATAAGTTCTGGTTAGCTCTACCACTAGCTGCAAAAATTGACCTGAGCCCTGGAATAAATTCATAAGGCAGAACCCAAAGCCTGTAGTCCCAGGGTAATTACTGAAGCTACTCTGTCTCAGAGGCAGTGGACCTGGGGTGCACGTGACACAGTGAGACACTCGTGGCGGCAGCCAAGCCAGTACTTGTATCCTTACTCCCCCAACTACAAGCAGTGCAACTCAGTGGGGGTGTTCTTCCATTTGAGGAAAGGAAAGGGAAGAGTTTAGAGGACTTTGTTTCACAACTTTGGGATGAACTCAGCTGGAATAAAGTACCAATCAGACATCTGAAACCCTTTCAGTTAGTTAAGTTCTAGAATGTTTAGTAATGACTTAGCTCAAGAAAGCTACTTGGACAGGCTATGTACTCATCTCTACGACCATTCTGTTCAATCTATGAAACCCACTAATTAGCTTCTGACCTTGGTTGAGCCACCTAATCAGCTACCCTTTGAACCAAAGATGAAGTAAAAATAGGAAGTCCCATCCCAGGGAGAACCTCTCAGGGTGCTTCCTCTACAGATATCTCAGTCTATAAATCATCCTGAATATGTCAGCAACACATCTTGGGCTTTTTCTTTCTAGGTTTTATTTTTGTTTTATTTAAAGTTTGGTTAGGTATAGAATTAACACACATACTTAATTGGTTAAAATATCCAAATAAAATGTACTGCCATTTTTGTAGAATTTAATTTGTGTTATAAGACATGTTGCATGATATCTGTGATTTAAAGGTACAACTGGTTTATTTCTTCTTTGGGGAAAAGATGAGATATCTCTGGAAGAAATAATGATGAGGAGTTGGGAAGTAGAATCAAAGGTTACCTGGCATGATGACTGGGGAACTGTGTGTCCCGATTCTTACAGCATAAAACATCTAGTGTTTTAGTCAGTTGGCCTTCCATACCTGAATCAGCAGCTACATAATAATGTTCTGGCCCAGTAAGGGAATATACATTGGTTACACTAAGTAATAAAAAAAAAAAGCCCAAGAAACATTTTTGGAAAATGTCCTTCTTGCTTGGATGCTTTTTATATGGTATGAAAAATTTTCACCTATACTATTTCTTTTCAAGGAGACAGGAGAACGTCAGGAGGAAAGAGGGATTAAATCTCAGATGAAAGGATATGAAGAGTTTGGGAAACGGCAGCTGGCACCTGTGCACATTAGCATACAGCGTTGCTTTGGGGGTCAACCATGGCATTTGCAAAGGGCATGAGAAGAGTCAATGGCCACCACGGCTCTTATTTGGTGGTGAAGTTTTCTTTCTGTCCACAGAAGAGATCTTTACAGGACACACTCCCCATCCCCAAGGCAGAAACTGTACAATGGCCTCTTAGGGCAGCAAAGGTCAATGGCGTTGTTCTTGTGAGTGACTAACTGCACAATGGCAGAGACCATGAAGACTGTCACCTCCCGGCTGCTTTCTTCTCTATTGACAGAAACATCTCATAGCACCTAATTGTTAACATGGAATTTAACTCTGGCCCCAAAACCTCACCAAAGATTCACATATTCTGTGGAAGATCATTGGCTACAGCAGAGGAAAGACAGAAGACAATAAAAATAAGAGGGAGCAGGACCTAGGGGCATTCTCAGAAAGAATGGCATGGGGCGCACCCATTTATTGAAAAGCCACTTCTCCCATTTCATTTCCCTTTTTACAAGTAGGGAGTGGAAAAGGTCCAACACCCAAAAAAGGGTTCTTCTGTGCTGAGTGTTGAAATGCAAAGTATGGGCATCAGAAATGCTCCCAGTGACCTTTAAATGCCTATATACATCTGTAACGTAACTTGAAACAACCTTGAAACAACATAACAACTTCAGCCACTCCTATTGTTTTTTTTTTATTATTAACCTTCGTGGCCCATAAAAAATTAGATTCCTTTTTCAAATGTCCTCTCCTCCATCCTTTATAAAAGTGATTTTAAATTTAAATTTATATTTAACAAACAGAAAGCTATTTGATTGGCAATGACCAACAATAGATAATTCTGTCAGGCCTCTCCTTTCAAGGGGGAGAGGGTGAAGCATCATGAGGACTTGGCCCCTGGGTGTGGGTCCAATTGGGATCAGTCTGGGCAGCTGCCCTTTCCTCCCTCTGCAGCCCCAGGGTGACAGCAGGGTACTTAGAGCAGACAGGAGCCCATGCTCCAGAACAACAAGAGGTGGGAGGAAACCCGTTCAGATGACCAAGTCATCATGGTCCCCAGGACTAAAGGTGACTCCTCTCAGAGTCCAGGGAGTTCACCATGAATGGCGTCCCTGTGAGGTGTTGGCAGTGATAAGATTTTTCATCTTGTCCAGGCCTGTCTGCAGCTCCCGGATGAAATCCCAGTAGCTGTCCCTGATCTGGTGTCCCTTCTCCAGAGTAAGAAGTCATAGGCAGGTTTCCACATGGCTTTGTTGTCCATGACCCCATTCCTGTTTCCATAGGGAGATTCATAGGCATCCATCTGCTGCTTAGAGACCTTGGCCAGCTTCCCCCAAAGCTGCCCTACCTCCCTGGTAGGGCATCTGTGGTCAGGAGCATAAAGTCCTGAATTAGCCCGATCACCAGGCCCTGGCACTCCATCTTCAGCAAGGCCATCATAAGCTCCTTCAGGAACTATTTCTAGTCTTCGCCCTCTGTGTTGTTACACTCTTCCTTCAGCTTCTCCAGAACAGATGTCACCTATGTGGGCTCCCTGTCCAGCTCCGCCCAGCAGAAGGTGAGCAACAGATTCACACAGCCCAGAGTATCAGTGATGTTCTCCAGGAGCAAGGTCCTCATGGAGACATAGATATAGGTGAGGAATTTGCAGGGCCTGAGGATCTGCTCCAGCAACACCAAGGTGCTCAGCCTGGTCCCAAGAACAAGCTGGGCCGGGCCTTCCCAACCACCAGTACATTCTTGGCATGCACAAGGCCACCCTGCCCCAGTAGTAGCTGATGTACCACTTTTTTTTTGGTCCGCAAGTGTCCTTTGAGCCTGATCCACTCCTCATTGAACAAAACAACACTGCCGCCCTTCTCGTACTCCAGCAGGCATTGGTTCTTGTTCTGCCACATCACAGTCTCGAGTAGCTTGCAGAATTTGAGGCCAGACATGGGGTGAGTCCTGAAAGGCTGGGTACTTGGTGGTGGCAACGAAAGGAAACAGAATGATTTTGCTGACTTTGTTCTTTTTGAGAAACCTCCTTTGCCCAGATAGCTTAATGGCCCTTTGGGGGAGTGGCTGGGGAGTCTGGACACAAAACTGGGTCAGGATGGGCATCTGGTCATCTTTTATCTGCACCCTCAGCATGAAGTTGGAGACCTTGCTGGGGTTATGGGAGGTGATGGGTAATATGAGGCAGCTCACCTTGCCCAGCTTCATCTGGAAGCCCTGCATGACTTCGGCTTTCTTATTCTTTGTAATTTGTTATATTGGAAAACATGCGAACTTTGAAGTCTTGAGGCCTAGACAAAATGAACTAATGCTTACTCATAACTGAAAGGCCAATGGGGCAGGGCTGGGGGCTTAGGACATGACCTTGCTGGCCAAGAGTATCTTTGGAGCACAATCATATCCGAAGATGGTCACCACTGTCTTGAAGGATGAGTGGATGTGTTTGGGGCTGTAGAGACCCACTATGACTTTTTTTTTTTTTTTTTTTGAGACAGAACCTCAAGTTGTCACCCTGGGCAGAGTGCCATGGCATCACAGCTCACAGCAACCTCCAATTCCTGGGCTCAAGCGAGTCTCCTGCCTCCGCCTCCCAAGTAGCTGGGACTACAGGCGCCCGGCCATTATTTGGTTGCAGCCATCATTGCTGTTTGGTGGGCCCGGGCTGGATTCAAACCCGCCAGCTCAGGTGCACATGGCTGGCGCCTTAGCCCATTGAGCCACAGGCGCCGAGCTCCACTATGACTTTTGTATGAAATCCCAAACAGTGAAAGAGTAGAGAATGTTTTGGCCATGTGCAACAATGGCCGGGTACAGACAGGTTTCCAGGCTATCCAGCTGTACCTGGATTGTGTCTCCGTAGCTCTAGGTGAGTGGGATGGAGACATACAGCCCTTCCTTTGAGTCCTTCCTCAGGCATTGAAGGCCCACTGTGTTTTTGCTAAAAAGGGCATTTTTCACCACTGCTGAAACTTTTATCTCGAAGATGATAAAGTTTTTTACTCCCCGGCTGTTGAGTTTGACCTCTAATATGGGACTGATGCTACTGAATTTGTCACTTGATTTCCAGCCAGGTCCCAGCAGGGCTTTGGCCAACCAAGTCCATTCTCATGGCATGACAAGGCCAGTTTGCAGTGGTTTAGCAGGAAGTTCGGAAATCCCTCTGGCTCTGAAACTGCTCGGGGACAGGCGGTTTCAACCCCGTGAAAAACGTCAGTGACGTGGGGACATCAGACTTACTTTATAGATTGAAAAGCTCTGACAGGTAGGAGTGCTTGCTCCTGAAAAAGGGGTTGTCCCACTGGACCAGCTGCTCTGCGAGGAGATGCTGTTCAGGGTCACTGACCTGTGTTCCTTAAAGGAGGATGTCCAACATCAAAAAGGAGCAAATGCACAGTGCTTCGGGGGCTCAACTTATCCACGTGGGGCATCATTTGCATGTTCCCATTCAGAAGCAGGTTTCTCTGGACCCCGTTGGACTATATGTTCTGCCCAAGCCTTTCTTGTCATTCGGCCAGTCCCCAAGCAGCTCTAACTCTGTGGGGACTTTGTCTGGGCTGTCCACAAGATTGTCAATGGCACCACTATTGCTCTGTGTTGAGTTCCTGTAATTCAAGGGCTGCACACATGAGGGAGGGATGGAGCCCATTTTGGAGCTGCTGCATGGGAGCCACCACTCACCGCCTGACATGTCTAAGACGTAGAGATGGGCCCCCCTGGAGAACTGCAGGGCAGTGCAGTCGGCTGGAGAATAGTCTTTGATCACAATCATGTCTTTGCTTTTCCAAATGGTGCAAGGCAGCTACTAGCAAGACAGTAGGAGAAAGCAGTTTGACATCTTTGAAGTTTATCTCTGAAAACCCTTAGCTCAGGTTGATCAAGGTCTCCTCTGACTTGTATTGAGGGAAGCCATTGGAGTTGGCAGCTGTGATCCCCTCAGCTGCCATCTTGGAAACTTGCCTCGTGCTGATGCTGTTAAGGGCCTCATATTTTTTCCTCCAGTTATCTCAGCAGATAAAAGTTTAGTTTCAAGCAAACACGCTACACAGTGGCATTGACTTGTCAATGTGCTTATTCCTGCTAGAATGGTGTCCCAGCCAGCTCCTGCAGCTCCAGCTCTGCTTGTCATCCTGTGGGGCTCAGCACAGTTGGTGTTGCACGTGGCTCCACAGGAATCACCATGGCAGTGGCAGTGGTAGCAAAAGGCTGGGACTGCCGAGAGTGCCCAGAGTGTGCAGCCCAGCCTCCCTGGTGGGGGGAGAGTATCCCATGCCAAGTTTCTGGTTTAAACTTTTAAATACCACCTACAGTATAAACTGATTCAGCTTTCATCACACACTAGGCCCTCGAGAAGATAGTTCTACTACACAATTCTTCCAAACTTTTTCTCTTGTCATGGAAAAGCCAAATAACTTGAAGTTAGGAATTATCTTTTATCTTTGTATCCTCCATGGCATGGGTTTTGCACATGAAAGTTGCTAAAGTATAGAAGGCAGCACTAGAAATTAGGTGGGTTCTAAAGTCAGCATAAACACACTCAGCTTTCAGTAGTAGAGCTACCATTTATTGGGTCATGAATCTGCCAACTGACCCGGGCCTAGGGTGGTCCCACTACTTGCCATATTTTAACAAATAAAAATCCCAGGACACCCACTTAAAATCTGTGGACATGCTTATACAAAAAACAAAAAATGGTTCATGATTTATCTGAAATTAAAATTTACCCAGTAGCCTGTATTTGCAACCTGTGATTCTTAAGCAAATTACTTGCCTGTGTTTCAGGCAGTTTTTCCTGGAGAAATGGCCCACCAGCAAGCAGAATTCCCTAATTAGTCATGCTGTGAATGAGGCGGAACTCGCACCTAGCCTGCTTCTCCAGAGGATGGCGTCCAGCTACTGACACTTAGCACTTGGAAGTCAGAGACCCTAAACAATTTTTCCAGGATGCCACTTTACGATGAAGGAGAGGGCCTCCCCAAATACCAGTGGGGTGTTGTTTGAGAAAAGCTATACCAGGTGCCCGTGGGGTAAAGGCAAGGGTGTTTATTTTATTGTTGAGTCGGGTATTTTATACTGGGTAAAAACTGTTCTCTTCCCACTTACTTTGACTATGGTCAACCCTGTGCAATGATGAAATTAGGGGGTAACAAAGAATGAGCAGAAATCACTTCAATTCTGCCGCCTTCAATTCAATTGACAGGCAACAAATTCCTGTGATTCAATCCTTGTAGTTTCCTGAGAGAAGTTTCCTTTTTTAACTCTGAATTTGTTCAGTCAGGACAGTGGGAAAAAATGTTTTTTTCCTCCTGTCTTATTATTTTTCCAATATATTTCACTCTAAGGTCTGTAAGAATACATAGAAGGAACTGTAGCTCCACTCCACCATCGAATGCTGCTGAACAGCACGATAAAGAGGGAAGATGGGTGGGGGGGGTCCTCGTCTTACGTCCACCCTGGAACAGCTGATTATTCAACAACCAGAATTTGGGATCCATCTGTATCTGTCAGTGAGTATCTTAGTATGTACTAAAACCGCCCTTTTTGCATCGCTTATTTATTCCCATTTCCAAAAGAATTGAAAACAGGAACTCAGGCAAGTACGCATATATGCACATTCATAGCAACACAATTCACAGTAGCCAAAAGGTAGAGAGAGCCCAAGTCCATTAACGAATGAGAGGATAAACGAGATGTGCTCCAGCGTTACAATTAAATATTATTCAGCCATAAAAAGGAATGAGGCATTGACAGCTACAACATAGATGAACCTGGCAACAGTATGCTAAGGAAAAAAGCCAGACACAAAAAGGCCATATTTGGTCACTTCCATGAAACATCCAGAATAGGAAAATCCACAGAGAGAAAATAGGTTGCAAGGGCCTGGGGGAGGGGAGAATGAGGAGTGAGTACTTAATACTATGGAGTTTTACCCTGAACTGATGGAAGTGTTTTGGAACTAGATAGAGGTGGTGGTTCCACGACATTGTGAAAATACCAAATGCCAGTGAATTATCCACTTTAAAATGGTTTCTTTTATGCTCTGTGACTTTTACCTCAATTTATTATGAAATATATGATTTAAAATCAAAAGTTTAGTTTATTATATCTCAAACATGAAGCATTATCATTCATCAACATAGTTTTGTCATCTTAATGGTACTTCATTTATGCCGGCAGTGAAGCCAGGAGAGCAAGTGGCAATGAAATTGCAAAAGGCCTTTTCCACAGTTTGTTGAGAATTGAATATTTTTCCTTGCAAGAAGTGGTGGTTTATGCCCTGGAAGAAGTGGTGGTCAGTTGGTACACGGGTTGGTGAATACAGTAACAACAGAGTTTCCACGTCCAGCTTCTGCAGTTTGAACAGTCTTGTTAGTGCAACGTGTGGTCGAGTGTTGTCTTCCACTAGGTTTGGCCTGTCTCTATTAACCAATCGCAGATGTGTAACCACAAGCACCCTGATCGTTTCATCCACCTGGGTGCAGCAGACATCCACTGTAATCAACTGAGCAGGTTTCCTGAAACCGAAGTGCATAATACAAGCGCTGGGCCACCCAACAGACACCATTAGCTTTTTCTGATGAATATTTGGTTTGGGACTGTGTATTGGAACTTCATCTTTATCCAACCTTGTGCCAAACATTTGTAATCATCAAAAAGAATCAATTTTTCATCACATGTAACAGAATAGAAATAGTTCTTTTTATGTTGTGATGGCAAAGAAAGGCAAAACTTTGAGAGAAATCAGAATTTCCCTTCTGATGCTTGCTTAATTCATTCAGAACCCAAATATCCAGCTTCTTTACTTTGGCTATTTGTTTGAACTGGTCCAGTACTGTTGGAATAGTAACATGGAACCTTGCTGCTAATTCACACATAGGTTGAGATGGATTTGTTTCCCCTACTGCTTCAGGTCATCATTATCCACCTTGGTCTCAGGTTGTGCACGTAACTCATTTTCAAGATTAAAATCACCAAAATGGAACTTTTCAAACCATCACACCATGTGTTCCTTAGCCACATCTTTCCCAGACACTTGGGTGATATTTCAAGCTGTGTCACCTTGGTTCCACAACAGAACTCATAATCAAAATAGTGTGCACTATGCTATGGTACATTTCAAAACTATTAAGAGTAGAGTATAAATGTCTTATCACAACAAATAAGTAACTGAGGTGACATTTGTTAACGAGTTTCACGTAAACATTCCACATTGTGTATCAAATCAGCACATTGAACTGCATAAGTGCATGAATGTATACAGTTACGATGTAATAAAAAATAAAATTTTGCCTTATCCATGGTTTCACAAAAATTGCTCTAAAAAATGTGAAAGATAACCAGAAACCGAAAGATGTGTTTGAAAGAATGAGGCTATACCTTCACAGTAAAAATAAAAGAGTAAGTGTTAAAGTGAAACGTCAGAGATATCAACTGTCAAATTGAGTAACTTAAGGAACTTGGACATTTCATACTTAATCACCTAATATAAATAAAAAACCAATCATGCTCTGTGCTTCTGAGGGGGGCAATTGTCGACGCACAGATATGCTCTAGATGCCAAAATGGTGCTCAGGAAGGGAGGTGACTGCCATCATAACAAGACCAACCTGGTTTCTGTCCTGCGGTCCCAGCGCCCTCCGGAAAGCATCCTGCGCATTGTGCATCTTGGTCTGGATGTCAGCAGCAACCACGCATTCCCCAACTCCCGGGACACGCCTGGGATTGTTGCACCTCCACTCCCCGGTGATCCACCTTCTCCACACAAACAGGAGCAAGGACGTGGGGGCCCGAGCCAGATCAGAGCCCAGCACCACCACCACGGGGCTCAGCGTCCCCAGGGAGGCAGCCACCCTGGGAGCAGCACTTCTCCATGCTGCATTATGTCCAGGTGGTAGGAGAGAGACTGGCACATGTTGAGTTGCTCCCTGAAGAATGTGCAGGTGACAGCCGTGGGGCTGAAGGTGACTCTGGGTAGATGAACCCTGAGTAGTGGAATGGGTGTGGGAGGTGGGGCATTTGGAGATGTGGCCTCATGTAGAGATGGGAGTTCTCAGCCAGTGCCCCCTACTAAGAGCCAGCCCTGGACTGGGAAAATGTCAGATGGCTCAGGGCCAGCCCCTGGGAGAAATGAGTGCTGCACGTGGGTGCTGAGCAGACTGAGGGGTGATGGAAGAATGGATCCATTGGAGGGGTGTGGAGCAGATGGAGGTGGGACCAGGAGAGAGGATGGGATCTCTCCTCCTCTCTTACCTGCACCCCGTTACCCTGCTGAGTTTGGTCTTCCATTCAGCCAAAGCAGAGGGACGAAGGTGATACAGTAAGAGTCAAACAGAAAAGAGGCCTTGGTAGTTCTACTAATAATCCTCTGAGGTTCTCAGAAAGATTCCTTTCTGAAACAGTGCCTGTTTCCTCATCTACAAAATGGGGATAGTGATGCATACCTCAAAGAGTTCCAATAAGGATTACAGAAATGATATATGTAAAGCATTTAGCACATTAAGCACAGAATAGGTGCTCAATAAATACCTAGTATTATTGTGATCCCGCAGAGAAGTGCACGTTCTGACTCCAGACCAACACAGTCACAGGTAGACTGAAGGTAGCCTTGAATGACTTGTGTCTAGATAATCAGGGGAATTTCCAGTTTATATCCTAGCTTCATAAAGCCTTCCAAAATCACACACACACACACACACACATATTCTTTTCACTGTGTATGTGACTACACACACACACGTGCAGACTCACAAACACGCCCCAAGCAAACTAAATGACATAGCATTTCACATGTAATTCAAATTCAGTCACATACACAGTGAAAGGAATATGTTTCATAAGCAACTTATTAACTGAGAAAAAACGTGATTCACAAATTCTCAGTTAAAGGTATCTGGCTCAGTGCCAATAACAAATGCCACTTGGGGAAACACAACCATCTATAGGGTGACCTCTATAAAAAGGTAATAAATTTCCATTTTGCCTTGTGCCTTTCACTCAGCTTTACAAGTAGATGGCATTATCTCCATGTTTTGTGAAATTCAGGATCCTACCGAGCCAGTTTGATCCTGCTTGGCACTTTTGATTCATGACTGTACTTGACAACATCATTGGTACCCTCTTGCATGCACCTTTCTATTTCACAGGGACAAAAAAACTAAAAACTCTTCTTTCCCAGTCTCTTTTGCAGCTCGAATTCTGGATATGAATTTCATATGACCAATGGAATGCACCTGCACAAGATTTGGAAGGTGACATGGAGGCCAAAGCCATCCTCTCATTGCTGTTGATCGAATCTCACTAATCCTCTCTGAGCTCTGTGGTGGGAGAGGTTAGAGCTGCAGCTTCCCAGCCTCTTGGTGACACCCTCCTTCTGGGTCACAGTTATAGCAGTGTGCTTCCTGACCCACAATCTTCTAGCCCTTTCCAAGGACTTTAAAAACCCAGAACCCTTACTGACACAATTGCCTTAATGCTGTAAAAACATTTCCACTTGTTCTTTTCTTGCTAATACATTTAAGTTCTCTGTGGATTCTGGTTATTAAATGTATTAGCAAGAAAAGAACAAGTGATCCCATCTCAGGGTGGGCAAAGGACTTGAAGAGAAACTTCTCTAAAGAAGACAGGCACATGGCCTGTAGACAATGAAAAAATGCTCACCATCCTTAATCATCAGAGAAATGCAAATCAAAACTACTTTGAGATATCACCTAACTCCAGTAAGACTAGCCCACAAGACAAAATCCCAAAACCAGAGATGCTGGCGTGGATGTGGAGAAAAGGGAATACTTCTACACTGCTGGTGGGAATGCAAACTAATACGTTCCTTTTGGAAGGATGTTTGGAGAATACTTAGAAATCTAAAAATAGACCTGCCATTCGATCCTATAATTCCTTTACTAGGCATATACCCAGAAGACCAAAAATCACATTATAACAAAGATATCTGTACCAGAATGTTTATTTCAGCCCAATTCATAATTGCTAAGTCATGGAATAAGCCCAAGTGCCCATCGACCCAGGAATGGATTAATAAATTGTGGTACATGTATACCATGGAATATCATGCAGCCTTAAAGAAAGATGGAGACTTTGCCTCTTTCATATTTACATGGATGGAGCTGGAACATATTCTTCTTAGCAAAGTATTTCAAGAATGGAAGAAAAAGTATCCAATGTACACAGCCCTACTATGAAACTAATTTATAGCTTTCATATGAAGGCTATAACCCAATTATACCACAAGAATATGGGGAAAGGGGCAAAGGAGGGGAGGGAAGGGGGAAGACTGGGTGGAGGGAGAGCAATTGATGGGGCCACACCTACGGTGTGTCTTAGAAGGGTAGAGGTGAAACTTACTAAATGCAGAATACAAATGTCTTCATACAATAACTAAGATAATGCCATGAAGGCTATGTTAAACAGTTTGATGAAAATGTTTTGGAATGTATATGAAGCCAGCACATTATAACCCTTGATTGCACTAATGTACACAGCTATGATTTAATAAATAATAATAATAATAATAAACACTCTACCAAAGGCAAAAAAAAAAAAAAAAAACATTTCCACTAAAACACTTTAACAGCAGTGAGGCATTAAAACCTCTATCTCCTGAATGGCTATAGAATGCATGAAACAATGCTCACCATCTTTAATCAGCAGAGAAATGCAAATTAAAACCATTGTGAGATATCACCTAACCCCAGTAAAATTTGCCCACATCACACAGTCCCAAAACAGCAGATTCTAGCATGGATGTAGAGAGATGGGAACACTGCTATACTGATGGTGGGATTGCAAACTAATACAGCCATTTTCGAAAGAAGTATGGAGAATCCTCAAAGAACTAAAAGTAGACCTTCCATTTGATCCTGCAATTCCATTAGTAGGTATTTACCCAGAACAAAAATCATTTTACCATAAAAACATTTGCACAAGAATGTTTATTGCGGCTCAATTCATAACTGCCAAGTTGTGAAAGCAACCCACGTGCCCATCAATCCATGAATGGACCAACAAGCTGCGTTATATGTATCCCATGGAGTACTATTCAGCCATTGAAAAGATAGAAACTTTATATTTCTTACATTTACCTAGAGGGAGCTGAAACACATTCTTCTTAGTAAAGTATCACAAAAATAGAAAAGTAAATACCCAGTGTACTCCATACTAATATGAAACCAATATGTAAATAATTTCATGCTCGTGTGAACAATAAAACACAAATATAGTCTAGTACAGGGGGAAGAAAGAGATGGGGGAGGAGGGATGCCTGGCAGAAGGAGCAAGGACATGAGACGGGATGTCACCTAAAGTGCACATAGTAAGTGTGTCTAACATGCCCCCTGGGTGAGGGGCTCTTTTACAACAGGAACTTTACCCTGGAAATGAGAACAATGTAACCTAAAAATCTGTGCCTTCATATTAATTTGAAATAAAAATAAACAAATAAATAAATAAAAGTAAAAACTATCTCCTAAGAGTGGATGACTACAGCCCTGTATGAGCCCTTGCATGTATTAAATATCTAAAGCTCATATTTTATTCCAGAAATCGATGCAAAAATTAGAATTCTATTTCATAACTCATGTTTGTTCTGATACAAAAAGTGCTTTAACTTATTTGCTTCAAATAAAATATACACTAGAGGAAGATAAGCTACCTTGATGGTATATCATAGATCAGTGGTTCTCACACTAGGATTTGCATTAGAACGTGTGGTGTGGAGAGCGTTGGTAACTCCAGGTTCTAAAGATCCATGCCAGACTTTCTGAGGATGCGCAGTGGATCATGGAATCAGAACTTTTTAAAGCTCCCCAGATGACTGTGATGTGCAGCTAGGATTGAAAATGATCTCTTCAGATTATCAGGAAAATGATTTGTTTGGATTATCAGGAAAATACATATATGTAGCCAGAATATATTCCCTCAGTTTCCCCAGGAAAAAAAGATGTTTTCAGTGAATGAATTGTGGTTGATGTTTTGGGCTGCATTTTATAGAGGGTAAATAGGTAAAATATTCAATCTAACATTTCTATGTCTTTTGTAAAAATACAATTAAAAAATATTGGACATTGTCACAATCCACTGTCTCATATAAAGATGCCATGTGATGAATTTCTTGTGACATTCTTACTTTAGTAGAAATATAAAGACTAGAGTGGGCTGGGAATGGTGGCTCTCACCCGTAATCCTAGCACTCCGGGAGGCAAATGGGGGTGGATTGCTTGAGTTTAGGAGTTTGAGACCAGCCTGAGCAAGAGTGAGACCCCATCTGTACTAAAAATAGAAAAATTAGCCTGGTGATGTGGCAGGCACCTGTGGTCCCAGCCACTCGGGAGGGTGAGGCAAGAGGATCTCTTGGGCCCAAGAGTTTGAGGTTGCTGTGCACTATGATAATGCCATGACACTCCACCCAGAGCAACTAAATGAGACTGTCTCAAAAAAAAAAAATAATAAAAAGAATACAGTCAACATTGTTTCCTTTTTTCCTTGAGTACCAGAAAGCTCAGAGCTAAACTCTGAGCTCCATTCAGTAGAGAAATCATTCCATATGCCAGGTACCTTTATTTCATTCCTTCTAAACAATTTGTCGTTTTTAGTTTATACATTTGTTTTTATTGTTCCATTTCAGGTCCTTTACTATGGTTAATAGCTTTGAATGTGGAAGGTATATAATTTATAAATTATTTGGCTTTCTTGGCTTTTGTCTGTTTAAGATGAATGACAGAACTGATTATGTCAAGCAGCAACTATATGCAGCATATAAAGGTCTCAGATAAAGATTATGCCAACATACATTCTCTTTATGTCACTATTAACACAACACATAAAAAATCAGGACGACAGAAAAATATATAAAGTACAAAATGTGAGTCTCCTTACACTACAATACTGCCCCCTTCCCCAAAACATAGGTAAACCACTTTAAATAAATTCCTATATCATCTCCCAGAACTTATTTGGTGAACATATAATAACAAATGTGTATCTCAAGATAGAATTCTTCAACTTGCTCTGTTTCTCTTATAATTCAGCTTGCATACATATCCATGACAATATTTATGAAACTGTGTCATTATTTTCAACAGCTACATATGATCTCATTATGCGGATGAGTCATAACTTATTCTACCACTTCTCTACTGAACATAAGCTCTTTTAGCCAACAACAAGGCACAACAAGGTATTTCCATTGGGAATGCAGTGAAGACAGTCCCAAGTTCCTTTCTAAAGACATGACCATTTTACTCTTTAGTCTCTCATTCTTGTCACATTGTTAACTACGTCCAGTCCAGCTCATGATCCCTCAATAAGCATTTAAAAAAAAATACTAATGAAGTTGAGAGATCAAAAATGCTAAGAACTCAGTAAAAGATGCTTTAAGCCAACTATACACTGACAACATATCTTAAATGGGCATTTTATTTTTCCTTAGTTAGTTCTAATACATGACCCTTAAAAAAATTTTTGTACCACCCAGATAGCCAGATCAAGGTGTTTGGCAGACATTTCCTTTTCTTTCTTTCTTTCTTTTTTTTTTTTTTTTTGAGACAGAGCCTCAAACTGTCACCCTGGGTAGAGTGCCCTGGCATTACAGCTCACAGCAACCTCCAACTCCTGGGTTCAAGCGAGTCTCCTGCCTCCACCTCCCAAGTAGCTGGGATTACAGGCGCCCACCAGAACACCTGGCTATTTTTTTGGTTGTAGCTGTCATTATCATTTGGTGGGCCCAGGCTGGATTCGAACCCACCAGGTCCGGTGTATGTGACTTGTGCCTTACCCACTTAAGCTACAGGTGCTGAGCTGAGAGAGTTTCTTTTACATAATTGTAAATGCAAGTTTTTAAGACAGCTTTCTGCTGACTTGTTTTCAATTCCCCAGAAAACAAAGGCAATTCTTTGGTTAGTGAATAAAAAAGAGAAGAACATTATGCAGTTTGGCTCTTACTGTGATCACCAAGCTGATCATGTTGCAATTCATAGAAACCCAGCTCTGATCAAAACCAAGACCTCTCCAGTGGGAGGAATAGGAGGCATAGGTGACACTCACAGGAGACTAGAAGCTTTCTATAATCACAAACTTGGCTCATGTTACCCTTAAAAAAATCAACTCTTTTGACAAACGTTTATAAAGAGAAAGGGTTTTATGGCTAGTACATCCATTGACCAATAAACCATTTTTCTTTGAGGAGTAAAAAAGGAAACAAGCCAAACAACTCATTCTGTCTGGTAGGGAATTTCTTTATGTGACCACAAACATCTTGCTATTTACATTTTCACCATTTTAACTTGGTGTGTGTGTTTGGGAGAGTTTGGCGGGGGGGGGGGGGGGGTGCGGCGGGGGCTAGCAAAAGCACCACATTAAAACCAAGTTATTATTTTTCTTACCAAACTGCAAAAACC
>CAUYRH010165337.1:0-45817 GCA_963574655.1 Perodicticus potto | reverse complement strand
TCAGTATGCAGGCTTATTTGCCAAAGGGCTTATTTTTTGTTTGTTTGTTTGTTTTTTAGAGACAGAGTCTCACTTTATTGCCCTTGGTAGAGTGCTGTGGCATCACACAGCTTACAGCAACCTCCAACTCCTGGGCTTAGGTGATTCTTTGCCTCAGCCTCTCGAGTAGCTGGGACTATAGGCGCCCACCACAATACCTGGCTATTTTTCTATTTTTGCAGTTCGGCAGAGGCTGGGTTTGAACCTGCCACCTTTGGTATATGGGGCCAGCGCCCTACTCAATGAGCCACAGGCGCCGCCTGGATCAATTTTATTTTTTAAAGCAGTTTTTAAGGCCAGGCACAGTGGCTCACGCTTGTAATCCTAGCATTCTGGGAGGCTGAAGAGGGTGGATTGCCTGAGCTCAGGAGTTTGAGACAAGTCTGAGCTATAGCAAGACCCTGTCTCTAAAAATAGCTAAGTGTTGTGGTGGGTGCCCTGTAGTTCCAGCTACTTCTCTCAGGAGGCTGAGGGAAGAGGATCACTTAAGCCCAATAGTTTGAGGTTGCTGTGAGCTATGAAACCCCAGCACTCTATCAAGGAGGCAGAGTGAGATTCTGTCTCAAAAAAGAAAAAAAAAAGCACTTTTTAAACCTACATACAAGTGAATAAATAGCATAACCAAATCTTATTAAATTATTAGCAAGGGTATATACTATGCTTTACAGATTTATGTATATGATTACTACAGTACCTTCGTTGAGAATTTCACTTGCATTGTTACTACAGTCATGTGTCACATAACGACTTTTCAGTCAATGATGGACCACACATACAATGGTGATTCTTTAAGATTATGATACCATATATATATATATATATATATTTTTTTTTTTTTTTTTTGAGATAGTCTTACTTTGTTGCCCTCGGTAGAGTGCCATGGCATCATAGCTCATAGATCCTCCAACTCTTGCGCTTAAGTGATTCTCTTGCCTCAGCTTCCCACGTAGCTGGGACTACAGGTGCCTGCCACAATGCCCGGCTATTTTTTGTTGCAATTCTCATTGCTGTTTTAGCTGGCTGGGGCTGGGTTTGAACCCTCCACTCTCAGTTTATGGGGCTGGCACCCTAACCACTGAGCAATAGGTGCTGCCCCCATGATACCATATTTCTACTGCACCTTTTCAATGTTTAGATACCCAAAACACTTACCACTGTGTTACAATTTCCTTCAGTAATCAGTACAGTAATATGTTGTATAGGTTTGTAGCAAAGGAGCAATAATTCATATCATCTAGCATAGGTGTGTAGTAGGTTATACCATCTAGGCATGTGTAAGTACACCCTATTTTGTTTGCACAATGAAGGAATTGCCTAACAATACATTTCTCAGAATGTATCCTTCATCGTTAAGTGACACACAACTGTGTATCTACATTTGTACCAGTAGTAGTTAACTTTCTAGTTAAAATAACCCTATGTCTATCTAGCTCATGCACAATGTGTATGCAGACAGGACCACTTAAACTTTTTTCTTCCAATTCCTTAGTTCTCATTAAAATTTATGCATAGATTTAAAAATTGCTTTAATTAAATAGCAAAAAAATCTGAAAACAAATTCCATAATGATTCATGATTACAACTATTAATGGTACATTTAAAATGGTGGTATTTATAAGACAGGCTGTACATTATTTGCCCATCTTTCAGGACAGACATAATGTCACCCATTTCTCTCCCAGTCAAGAAAGTATAGAACTTTCACTTCTGATCAAGGTGCAGTAACAGGGATCAGATTTATCACCCAGTCTTGAACACACAAAACAGACAAAATAGGTAAAAAAAAAAAACTATTTCAAACCACTGGACATTAGACAAAAAGGGACAGTTATCCCTAAAAGATGAAAAACAAATAAGGCAAGCTTGACAATCTCCCAGCTTACTCACTTCAGAGAGTATCCATGTAGTGTTACAGGGTTGGGAAATCCAAGCAGAGTTAGGAAGACTTGAGTTGAGATAAGAGAGCTGACAGTCTGGCGAGGTAAAAGTGGCTAAAATTCTAAGCATTATGCACAAGAGAGTAGAAAGCTGCACAGAGGAAGAATCCTGAGATCTGCAGAGGGCAGCCCTCAAATACTCAGCTGAATATTGATTAGTGAATGGATGAGGAAATTATTCAAGGCTGGGAAAAGAACCACCTAAAAGGATTAGAAGTAGCAATGATTGACATTCACACAGAGCTGAGAATTGTGCCACCAACCAGAAAAGAAAATCTCTGCAGTAAGGGATAATTCACAGGTCTTTCCTCAATAGGAGAATAATTAACACCAGATTAATACTGCTCTGGTTGCACCTAACAATCTTAAAAATCAAGAAAGATCCAAAGGGGCTGGACCTACATCAGGCCTGTAATTTCAGAACTTTGGGAGGCCAAGGCGGGAGAATAGCTTGAGTCCAGGAGTTTGAGGCCCACAACACAGTGAGATGCCATTTCTACAAAAAGTTAAAAAAAAATTGTCCAGGAAAAGTGGCGCATGACTGTAGTCTCAGTTACTTGGGTTACTGGAGTCCAGGAGTTCAAGTTTATAGTGAGCTATGACTGCACCACTATACTCTAGCCTGAGTAACAGAGTGAGACCCTCTCTTTTAAACAATCAAACAAACAAAATGGATAAAAAGAAAAGAGTCAAATGGATAAAAGCATTTTAAAATAGTCATGTCCTGAAACAAAAACCCATCAAGGATATTTATAAGAATAAAAAAATATCCAGCTTCCAACAAGCTAAACTTTACAATGTCTGGCACTCAATCTAAATTACTTCTTTCCTGCAAAGAAGCAGGAAAATATGACCCACGGTGAGAAGAAAAATTAATAATGAAAACTAACCCAGAATTGACAATGATGTTAGAATTAGCAGATAGGACCTTAAAACAAGTATGGTAACTATATGTCCCGTATTTGAAAAGTTAAGAGGAGACATGGAGGATATAATAAAAAGCCAAAATCCAACTTCCAGAAATAAAATCCATGACCCTGGAGATGAATACACTGAATACGTGAATAACATTAATAGCAAAATTAAACATCTCAGAATAAAAGATTAGTACACTTAAAGATAATTATCCAAAGTGGACCACAGAGATAAAAAAGAGATAAAAAGAACAGATAAGTGAATTGTTGAGACAATTTCAAGCAATAAATGTGTCACCAGAGTCTGTGAAGCAGAGAAGGGATTGCAGAAAAAATATTTGAAGAAATAATGGCTGAAATTTTCTAAATTTGATGAAAACTATAAATTCACAGATCCAAGAAACTCTTTGAAATTAGAGACAGAAACATGAGAGGAAAAAAGAACTACACTAAGGTATATAATAATCAAACTACTCAAAACCAGTCATAAAGAAATATATCTCAGATAGCCAGAGTAAAAAGAATGTTGTAAGGCTGGTCATGGTGGCTCATGCCTGTAATCCGAGCACTCTGGAAGGCCGAGGCAGGTGCATTGTCTGAGCTCACAAGTTCAACTTTAGCCTGAGCCAGAGAGAGACCTTGTCTCTAAAAATAGCCAGGCATTGTGGTGGGCACCTGTAGTCCCAGCTACTTGGGAGTCTGAGGCAACAGAATCACTTGAGCCCAAGAGTTTGAGGTTGCTGTGAGCTCCGATTCTACAGCACTCTATCAACGGTGACAAAGTGAGACTCTGTGTCAAAAAATAAATATTAAATAAATAAATATAAATTAAAAAGAAATGTTACACATAAAGAAACAAGATGGAGCTGACAGTGGATTTCTTGTTAGGAACAAAGTACGTGAGAAGATAGTGAAATAACATCTCTACAATTCTAAAAGAGTAAACAAACAAACAAAAAACACTTTCACACTAGAAGTCTATATCCAGCAAAAATATTTTACAAAAATTAAAGTGAAAGAAAGAGTTATTTGGACATAGAAAATTGAAATAATTAATTACCTGCAGACCCAAAATACATGAAATATTTAAGGAATTACTTCAGGTGGAAGGAAAGTGATGCTGCATAGAAATATGGATTTACACAAAGTGGTAACTACATAAGTGCATATATAATTCTTATTATTTAAATCTCTTTAAAATAGTACAAAGGTCAAGAGTGGAGAAATGGGAGACTATTACTATACTGTTTTTATATATCAAATGGTATAATATTGTTTGAAGGTAGATTGTCATATGTTAAAGGTAGATGTAGTCTATAGATCATAAATTAACTACTAAATAACAAAATAAAGCTGATAAAGGGGATAAAGTGGAATCAAAGAAAAAATTTAATTAATACAAAAGAAGATAGAAACAGAGGAAAAAGTGACCAAAGAATAGATGGAAAAAATAGAAAACAAATACAAAATAATAGACTTGAACTTAATCATATCAGAAATACCACTAAATGTAAATGGTTTCTACACTGAAAAGGCAGAGAATTTCTGTTTGGCTAAAAAAGCAAGACCCAATCATATGCTGCCAATAAGAAATAACTTTGAATATAAGAATTTGTAGAGTTTAAAAGTAAATGATGTTAAAATAAAGATAAAATGGCTATATTAGTATCAGAATAGTGAGATTTCAGAGTAAAGGATATTTCTAGAGATTTAAAAAGTTGATTTCATGATAGTAAACATGCTGATTCCTCAAGAACACGTAATAATTCTAAATGTTTATGCGCCTAGTAATGGAGCTTCAAAATGCTAATAGCAAAAACTAATATAACTGTTAGTACAAATGAATAAATACACAATTTTAATTGAAAGTATTTGTACCCCTATAATTGTATTTGAGAACACTGGAGACAGACAATAAATAAATGTAGTAGACCCTTCATAGTTGACCACCTCCCTCCATTGATCACCTCCTTAAGTTGACCCCCTAATTTTCATAGACCAGACATGCACTACATGTACATGTAGCACAGTGGGCCTACTTCCTTATGTTGACCACCTCTGTATGCTGACCAGTTTATTACAGTCCCTTGTGTGGCCAACTTATAGAGGATTCTACTGTATATAGAAGGTTTGAAAAACATCAATCATGTTGATCTTAATAGCATCTGTAGAACATACAATTTTCAAAGTATCCATATCATAAAATATGTCCTATGACCACAATGAAATTAAGTTAGGTATCAAATTAAATTCTAAATTAGTAACAGAAAGATCTGAAAATCCCCAAACATTTGGAAAGCAAATAACACACTTTTACACAACTCATGCGTCAAAGAAGCAATCAAATGTGAAATTAAAAAGCATTTAAAGTTGAATAAAAATAAAAATAAAGCACATCACAATTTGCAAGATGCCATGAAAACAGTATTTAGAGGGACATTTATAGCACTAACACCTATATTAAAGAAGAAAAATCTTAAATCAATAACCTATAAAAGTGTATTATTTGGTTTCCAAATGTTTGGGGATTTTCAGATTTTTCTGTTACTAATTTAGAATTTAATTTGATCCCTAACTTAATTTCATTGTGCTCATAGGACATATTTTATGACATGGATACTTTGAAAATTGTAAGTAAGTCCCTTACTTACAAAAAAGTAAGTTTCCACCTAAAACACTAGAAAATGAAGAGCAAAACAAACCCAAAATAAGTTTTTTACAAAAGAATGATAAGATCAGAGTGAAAAATCAATAAAATAGAAAACAGAAAATCAATAAGATTGAAAGTTTATTTCTTAATAAGATGGATGAAATTGATACATAACTAGCCAGACTTACCAGGAGAAAAACAGAAAGCACACACATTACTAATTTGAGAAATGGGAGAGGTGACATCATTAAAGATTCTATATAAAATAAGTGAATGATAGAAAATATTATGAACATTTTTTTTGCTAATGAATTTGACAGTGTAAGTGAAACAGATTTCCTGAAAGACACAAGCTATCAAAGCTCACTGACAAAGAAATAGATAATCTGAAAAACCCTATATCTAGTGAAGAAATTGAATTTGTAGTCTAAAACGTTCACACAAAGAAAACCCTGCACCTAAACATCTTCACTGGGGAATTTACCGGACATTTAATGAAGAAATAATATGAATTCCATATAAATTCTAGAAAATTGAAAGGAAGAGAATATGTCCCAATTCATTATTCTAATACCAAAACAAGACAAAGAAATTATAAGAAAAAGAACAAGAAAACTGCAACCCCAAATCCCTCATGACTATAGATGTAAAAATTCTGAACAAATTTTTAGCAAATCAGATGATACATAAATATTAAGAGGATAGAACATTATAGTTAAATGGCATTTATTCCCCAAACAAGGGGTCGATTTAACATTTGAAAATCAACCAATGTTATTCAATTTCAATAGATGCAGTAAAATATTTCACAAAATTTTTCTTTCATTTCCAAAACACTCATAAATCCAGGAATAGGAAGTAATGTTCTCAATTTAATAAAGGACTTTTATATTTTCCCCTAAGATTAGGAGCAAAATAAGAATGTCCACTCTCAACATTCTATTTCATATTGTACTGGAGATTCTTTCCAGTGGAATAAAGAAATAAAAACAAATAAAAGACATCCATATTGGAAAGAAAAAAATAAATTTGGAAAACTAATGCTACTTGATTTTGAGACTTATAATAAAGCTTCAGTAATAAAATAATGTATTATTGGCATAAAAGTCGTTAAAAATGTCAATGGAATGGAGTATAACATCCAGAAAAATAATTACACTTATATGGACAATCACTTTTTAACAAAAGTACAAAGTGAATTCAGTGGCCAGAGGATATTCTATTCAATAAATTGTGTCAAAAGAATCAAATATTCATAGGCAAAAAAGGAACTTAAACTCTTACCTTCTCTTATATGCAAAATTAAGTCAAAATTAATCTAAGCTCCAAATGTAAAACCTAAAATTGTAACATTACTAGAAGAAAACATAAGAGAAAACTTTTGTGACCTTGTATAAAACAACAGTTTCTTAAATACAAAAAGCATGGAGGATCAAGATGGCTGCCTAGATGCAAGCAGTATGTGCCTTCTCCATGGAGAGGCACAAAAATAGCAAGCAGATTCTCACATTTTGAACAGTTCATCCAGGAGAGAATGATAAGGTTCACCAGGGAAGTAATGGGAAGCACGTAAAGTGGGTGAGGAGAGGATTCAGGGCAACTTACCTGGCTGGAGGCTGGATAACAGCTGGGAGAAGCTCCCGGACACAGTGAACTAGTGAGTGAGAGAGACGCCTTCAGGGCTCCAATTTCTGAGACAAGCTTTTGCAATCTTGACCACAAGAGAATCCTTCAATCCACACGGGCTTTGGGCCTAACATAGGGAGTTGCTTAGAGAGTGCACGGAGACATTTGTACAGAAAGGGAACTGGCGTCGAGTCCCACAGGCATCTGAGCCTACAGCAGCTTGAGCCAGGTGCCACTCTGAGAGCCTAGACACTGAGGAGCTGTGAGTGCGCTTGCTGCCACGGTGCAGCTCCCAGGAAAAACAGAGGAGCCAAGGTCTTCCTATCGACCCCTGGGAAGGTCGCTGCCACCCTGACAAGGGCTTCAGTGGAGACTGAGACATAAGCAGACAGCATTTCCCGCAGTTTCTGACTCATGTTAACTGCCCGGGTGGGGCCCCAGCCATCGCGGTCATAGGACCCAGGTGCCATTTCGAGGGTTTGACACGGGGCCGTGCCCTGTTCTCAGGCTTGGCGTGGCTTGAAGTGGCCGTCCATCTTATCTGGCTGGGTGGGGCAAAGAAACCCGATTTTCCAGCATGTATCAGGGCCAGTGCCCATGCTGCTATGGGACTAAGCCTCAAGCAAACCAGACTCCCCATAGTTTCCCGCTAGGGCAGTCTGCTTGAGAAAGGCCTGTCCTCTGCAGTCATCCACCCAGGGCAACATTTTGGGAGTTTGAAGCTGGGTAGCATCCTGCCCTCAGGTTCAATTTGGATGAAGCTGCTCTGCTTAGCTGAGGAGGAACAGGGGAGCCCAAGCTCTCTACACACGCCTAGGAAGAGTTCTGCTGCTCTGTTATGGGCTGCAGGGGGACTGAGCTGGGAGAAGACAGCGTGCCCCTTCACAGCTTACATACACTGTTTGCCTGGAAGGGGCCCCACCCTGTGTAGTTCACAGGCCCAACGTGTTAATTTGGGAGTCTAAAGCTGGGTAGCACTTTGCCTAGCCAGGTAGAGACAAAGGAACCCACGCTCCCCCACCTGTTCCTAGGACAGTTCCCACCCCTCTGCTACAAGTTTCACTGAGGCAGATACATGAGCAGACAGCACTCTACCCAGCATCTTGCCCATGCTGTTTGGTTGGAAGAGGCCACATCCTCCTGGGGCACAGGCCCAGTGTGCCGTTTGGGGAGTTTACACATGGGCAGCTCAGGTAGGGACATAGAGACAGGGACCTCCACTCCTCTAACCGCATAATGCTGCAAACATAGCCACCTCTGCTTCTAAGCATGAGCTTTTGGTGTGGGTGAACTGTGAACAGCCAATTCTAGGCTTGCAGGGTGCGGTACACATCCAGTAGAATTCTGCTCACTGTACCTGGGTTGTGCACAGAGGATACAGATCATTTCCTTCACTTCACAGACAGGTAGTGTTTTTGTAGCTGTTCTGACCTGGGAATCTCAACCCCTGGATCTCCACACTGCTGGATCCACAGCCAAAGCCCACCCTCATCACACACTCAGACCACAGCAGACTCGGGGGCCAGTTGGTACCAGCGGCACAGAGCTTGAGTATTCAAGGCACACGTCCAGCAGAGAGGAGAGTATAGCATGTCAGAGGGCCACTTAGGAAAAAGGGAAGCAGCACACTAGCTCCCCACCATTTGGAGTCTTCTTTTCTTCCTCCCTTCCCCACCTACTGTGGCCAAGGCAGCTGTGGCTGTTTCTACTTGGGACCAGGTAGCTTTCCACCGGGTCAATTAAGCCAGGTCACTTGGAAGTAGCTGGCTCACCTTGGACTAAGTGCCTATTACACCCAAGATTTCATAGAACTTGGGGCCCACTCCTTTCTCTCTAAAAGGCTGCAGGGAGTGCTTTTGTGTCCCCAGAGAACAGAGACCACTGTCACTGCCGAGAGGGAGGTAAGTAGCTGTGTGTCCCACAGCTGCCTGACACTACTAATCTCATCACAAGGTCCCATTCCTCCTGCCACAGTATCACAGGCATCCGCCCTTCTCCTGCTTGAGCATTCTTCTGAATGTCTCAGTCTGAGGACCCAAGGACCCAAATATCCCATCCGGAGGCCAGGACACGACCTGACCTGGTCCAGCTGAGGGCTGAGGTCCAGCTGATCCAAATTGCCAGCAGCACCATCATGGGTCCCTAAAGGCACAGGCCAAAAGGCCGTGTACCTCTGCCTCTCTCCAGGAGCAGCGGAGCTCCTCACAGAGGTGGACTGCTAGACGACAAGGCTATATATTGTGTTTGTTTTTTTAACTTCATTTTTATTAAATCATAACTGTATAATTTATGGGGTACAATGTGGAATGCTTAAATCAAACTGATTAACATAACCATCAGCTCACTTACTTGTTTTTTGTGGTAAGACATTTGTAATATACTCTTAGTTGTTTTGAAACGTACCCTTGCATTGTGCACATTAGGTGAGATCCCACCAAATACCCTCCCTCGGCTTGTCCTCTCCCTCCCTCCCCCTGTCCCTCCTCCCCCTCCTTTCCCCTCCTTCTTTCTGGACCGTATTTGTGTTTTATCATTTGTGTGAATGTGTAAGTGATTATATACTGGTTTCATAATAGTATTGAGTACATTGGATACTTTTTTCCCCATTCTTTTTTTGTTGTTGTTGTTGCAGTTTGGCCAGGGCTGGGTTCGAACCCGCCACCCTCGGTATATGGGGCCGGTGCACTACTCACTAGTCATAGGCACCGCCCTTTTTTCCCATTCTTGAGATACTTTACTAAGAAGAATGTGTTCCAGCTCCATCCAGGTAAACAAAGTAGCCCAAATGTCCATCAACCCATGAATGGATTAACTAATTGTGGCATATGTAAGGCTGTTTATTTTGAACTGAGGGAAGACGTTCCAGATGAGAAGGAACTTGCATTAAAAACCCTGGTAATCTGAAAAAACAGGCTCTTTAAATACACCCAAAGGATCGTACTAGCTCCCCAGCAATGAACCCCAACCAAAAGGGAATTTTTGAAACATCAGATATGGAATTTAAAATATTGATTATAAACAAGCTCAATGAGATCAATGAGAAAGTTGAAAACTAACAGAAAGAAGCCAAAAAATTATTGATTATATGAATGAAAAATTCATTAATGAGATAGATATTTTTAAAAATAATAGAACTTCTGGAAATGAAAGTAACTTAGGGAATTTCAAAATATAGTGGAAAGTCTTAAAAACAGACTAAACCAGAGTAAAGAATTTCAGAGCTTGAAGACAATGTTTTCAAACTTAGTCATCCAAAAATAAGGAAAAAAGAATCAAAAGAAATGAACAAAATCTCTGAGAAATATGGGATTATGTAAAATGCCCAAACTTAAGAATTATTAACATCCCTGAGGGAGAAGAAGAAAAAACAAAAAGCATGGAAAACCTGTTTGAGGGAATAATGGAAGAAAACTTCCCTCATCTTGCTAGAGATTTAGATATTCAGATACAAGAAGGTTGATGGACCCTTGGAAGATTCCTTGTAAACAGAACATCACTGAAGCACATGCTCATTGGTCTGACCAAAGTCAAAATGAAGGAGAAAATCATACAAGCTGTGAGATGACAGCATCAAGTAACTTACAAAGGAAATCTCCTTAGACCAACAGTTCTCAACCTGTGGGGGTGCGACCCACAGGAACTGTATTAAAGGGCCATAGCATTAGGAAGGTTGAGAACCACTGCCTTAGACTAACAGTTAACTTCTCAAAAAAAACTTCATAAGCCAGAAAGGATCTGAGTCCCATTGTTCGTCTTCTTAAATAGAACAATTGTCAGCCAAGAATTTTGCATCCTGAAACTAAGTTTCATAAATGAAGGAGAAATAAAATTTTTCCTAGACAAGCAAAACTAAGGGAATTTGTCACCACTAGACCTGCAAGAAATGCTCAAAAACACCATAAAAAGCATTTAAGACTCATGAGTATAAAAACACCTAAAGGAAAAGAAAATGACAACTACAACTTGGACTTCACCTTACAAATGCAAACAATGTAACTTAACCACATGTACCCTCATCTTAATCAGAATTTTTTTTTATCTATTTTTTATTTTTATATTTTTATTTTTTAGAGACAGAGTCTCCCTTTATTACCTCAGTAGAGTGCTGTGGCATCACAGCTCACAGTAACCTCCAGCTCTTGGGCTTAGGCAATTCTCCTCAGCCTCCCAAATAGTTGGGACTACAGGCGCCCGTCACAAAGCCCGGCTATTTTTTGTTGCAGTTTGGTGGGGGCTGGGTTTGAACCTGCCACCCTTGGTATACGGGGCTGGCACCCTACCCACTGAGCCACAGGTGCTGCCCATCTTAATCCAAATTTTAAAAAAAATCACAGCTCTTATGAAAGCATATTATCATAAGGGAGAATACAAAGCAACTAGGTAACACCCACCATCATTGAGAATAAGCTGGGAGACATAACTTACTACACTCGGTCAGGAAGAGGTGAAAACAGCAGGTCAGAGGTCGCCCTAAGAGATTTATTAAACCTACTAGAGCAACCCATCAGCAACTCAGGACCAGTTCTCTTCTTGGCACAGTCAGGGACCAATCTTTAGGCCTCAGGGACAATTTTTTCTTTTCTTTTTCTTCTTTTTCTTGTTTTCCTTCATTAGCTCTTCCAGAGCACCAAGAAAGATTATATTAACCATAGTTTTATATATTTTCTTTTTTTTAGGCCTGATATATATTTTCTCATTTCTCTTTTTCTTTTCTTATTTTCTCATTTTTATATTATTATTATTATTTTCCTTTCTTTCTTTCTTTTTTTTTCCTCTTCCTTTCTTTCCAGTACCATATGGTCATTTTACCCTCAAAGTCCAGAGTTAAAGAACAACAAAGAGGAGGAGTAAAAGCGGGAAGAAAGCAGGGGAAGGAAACAAAGAAAAAGAAATCACACATGGGGAGAATCCAGCAAAAATTAGATCAGTTCCCCCAAGGGATCATCACAGTGGAGCTATTATAGAAGATTCCAACTATAAAGAAATAGTGGAAATGACAGAAATGGAATTCAGATTAAACATGACAAGTACAATAAAGGGATTTAAAGGAAAGGTGGAAAACCAGTAAAAAGAAATTCAATAAATGTCCTAAGACATTAATGAAATGAAAAACAAAGTCTCCGAGGATCTAGATATAATGGAGCTTAATGAATTAAAACAGGTACTGATGGAATTTATAGTAGAAAGTAATAATATAGTAGAAAGCTTTGACAATAGATTATACCATGCAGAAGAAAGAATCTCCAAGCTTGAAGACAAAGCTCTCAAGTCAACCCAGTCATTTAAAGGGGCAGAAAAGAAGACAGTAAAAGTAGAGCAATCTCTTAGCAAGTTATGGGACTACGTGAAGCATATAAACATATGAATGTTAAGTATCCCCAAAGAAGAGAGTCTCAAAAACATGGATGATATTATAGCTGAAATAATAGCTATAGTGGATGTAGCTATTGAAATATAGCTCTAGTGGATGATATATAGCTGAAAATACATTAATCTTTAGGGACATACCTTTAAAACTAAAATTTACCTCCCATAATTTATTATTTTAATTAGGTTATTTGCCATTGTTGATTTCCATTTGGGTATCCTGTTATTTGTGATCCCTCACAGTTCATCCCTGCACACCAGGGAAGCAGGAGAATCAGTCACTTAAAGACTGGGTCCCCGCACTAGGCTCTGAGATGTCAGGCCTTCTCTGAGCTCGCTACCCTCAGTGGGATGAATCTGCCTAGAAAGACTGATCTGCTAATGAGATGTACATTCTGGGTACGAATGTCCCAGAGTTGTACTCTCGTAATTCATTTTTATTCATTCATTTATTGCATGTCTATGTTGATCCAGAAAATGTGGCTCTGAGGATAAAAAGATGAAGAGCACACAGTTCCCGTCTTAATGGAGCCTTGTAAATAATGGGTAATGTGGGGACATTGGAAAATTGTGATGTGAATTCAACAGAAATAAGAGAGATTAGATAAAGGTGATTTTGGAGAATAAGGGCAAGTTATCCTGGGTGAAGCCAGTGAACACAATGTGGCAAGGCAATAAAAAGAGAAGGAGAAGATGGTGGCAGCCAGCAATATCAGTTAGTCACCTCGTGTTAGTCTCCTGTGAAGGGTCTGCTTCTCAGGCCTCCTCACCATCCCTCATGCTCAGCTCATTCCTTGCACACCCACCCGTGCAATTCTACCCTTCAGATCTCAGCCCAACAGAGCCTTTCTCTTCTATGTTCTCAAGACATGCACCTTCTCCCCACAGTCTTTATCCCAACTGTAGCTTCATATTTATGGATGCATTTCCCTGGTTGCTTTCTCTCCCCTAGTAGAGCATAATCTCCAGCCAGGGACTGGCTGATTTGCTGTGAAACTCGTTTTATCAGGGAACTCATGAAAATCTGCACAGAGTGGTGTGAAGAGGAAAGAACTCTAGATTAGAAGAATAAATGCAGTTACGGATCAGAAAGAGTTGAGTCCTACCTTGACCATTTTTCAGCTGTGTGATCTCTAGAAAATGACTTTGTTTCTCTGAACTTCACTTCTTTATATGGAAAGTAGCATAAAGTAATCTTTATTCAAACTTTGTTGAAAGACTTCAATTGGAGAGGATCAATAAATGATTCTGGACAAAGCCCATTGCAAATTAAGAACCCAGCTATTAGTAGTATCACGATTGCTACTATAGATACTGAATTAGGAGGGTTTGATTCCCCAGGTTTGGGGGTATCCAGGAAGGATTTCTAGAGAAATTACCCCTTTGTGGCATGTCATGAAGCATTAGAGTAAGCCAGATGAACAACTGGGGGGAGGGTGTTTCAGATTCAGGAAATAATGAAACTTGGTTAGTCATAGAGAAGACAGAAGAGGCCAGTGTGCTCAGGGGACTACAAAGGCCAGAGTGCCAGGTGCACATGCAGAAGTGGCAAGAGGTAGGCTGGAGAGGTCTCAAGTCATACAGGGTTCTTGATGTCTTGCCCAAGAGCCAGGCTTTATGCCTTTGATGAACAATTGGGTGACATTGTAGGATTTTATTTTATTTTTTTTATTAAATCATAGCTGTGTACATTAATGCAATCGTGGGGTACAATGTACTGGTTTTATGTACAATTTGAAATATTTTCATCAAACTGGTTAACAGCCTTTGCGGCATTTTCTTAGTTATTGTGTTAAGACACTTATATTCTACACCTTGTAAATTTCCCATGTACTTTTGTAAGATGCACCATGGGTGTGGTCCCACCAATTACCCTCCTTAGACCCATCCTCCCCTCTTCCCTCCCGTCCCTATCCCCTTTCCACATATTCTTGGGCTATAATTGGGTTATAGCTCTCATATGAAAGCTATAATTTGGTTTCATAGCAGGTCTGAGTACATTGGATACTTTTTCTTCTATTTTTGAGATACTTTGCTAAGAAGAATATGTTCCAGCTCCATCCATGTAAACATGAAAGAGGTAAAATCTCCATCTTTTTTTTTTTTAATCTCCATCTTTTTTAAAGGCTGCATAATATTCCATGGTGTACATATACCACAATTTATTAATCCATTCGTGGGTCGATGGGCACTTGGGCTTCTTCCATGACTTAGCAATTATGAATTGGGCTGCAATAAGCATTCTGGTACAAATATCTTTGCTATAATGTGATTTTTGGTCTTCTGGATATATACCTAGTAGAGGAATTGTAGGATCTAATGGCAGGTCTAATTTTAGATTCCTAAGTGTTTTCCAAACATCTTTCCAAAAGGAACGTATTAGTTTGCACTCCCACCAGCAGTGTAGAAGTTTCCCTTTTCTCCACATCCATGCCAACATCTCTGGTTGTGGGATTTTGTGATGTGGGCTAATCACATTTTAGGATTTTTTTTTTTTTTTTTTTTTTTTTGCGGTTTTTGGCCGGGGCTGGGTTTGGGTTTGAACCCACCACTGCCAGCATATGGGGCCAGTGCCCTACCCCATTGAGCCACAGGTGCCGCCCTCATTGTAGGATTTTAAATAGTGCAGGTCTATATCTTAGAAACACTTTCCTAGGAACATGGGATCACAACTCATCTGTGGAGTTAAGAAAAAGTAAGAAATAAAGCAAAGAAAGGACAGCATCTTCTTTCAATGTCACACAGGGGCATTGTTTAACAATCCCCCAGACCGTTTAATTACAGGGGAATGTACCTTTGTTTGACTCACTATTGATTAAAAGCCTAGACATTGTGGGGTTACATGTTAACTTGATGCTTTCTCCCCTTCTGCCCCCAGTGGAGATACAATTGGTTTCTGTCTAGTAGAAAAGATAACTCCCAATTTTACAGTCTTATTGCCCTATAAGGACGTTAACTAGTTTTATGTCTAACCTAGCAACTTTATTCTGACATTTGTTTTTCAGAAAGCTGTAACAACCCAGTTCCTTAAATGCTTTTTGCATCTGCTTTATTTATTCACTTTTGAAACAGTTTTACTCAACCCTCCAAATCTTTCATTAATTAATACGTTAAATAAATTTTTGGCATGTGTTCATTTTATATTTGCATGAAAGCCATGTTATTAACTTTTTTGAAAATCATACTGTGGTGTTGGTATTTCAGCCAAAAATCCTGTGAAAGGGCTAGTGATGGAATTGGGAGGCCTGGAAACATTTTCTCAGTCTTAGCCTTGGGAAGCCTAGCTGAGAGAGGACGGGTGGGGGGACCTGAGAAAGGTGGAAATACTGTGGTGAGGATTAGTAGGTACGTATAACTACTCAGACAGGCACCCTTGGACCTTGTTGTTGGCAGTTGTGGCTGATGGTGACCAATGGCAAGCATGGGCTGGGTGGCCTTGAGACAGGGGAGCTGAGTCAGCTAAGCATGGGTGCATGGGGTTTGGTTGGAGGCAGCATAGACTCATGCCAAGCAGATGGGACAGGCAGGAGAGCTTCTCTGCAGCAAGTCAAGTCAAGGTCAGGCCTGTAGCAATAGCATTTCCCCTACCCTAATATATTGCTAGACATAAATCTTTTGAGGGAAGAAAATTGAGCCGACAGCTGACCAATATCCAGCGTTACAGTCAGCAAGCTCAGTCCCTTGTAGGAAGCTAGCGAGGTGTTCAGGCCGCAGGGACACATGTTCCACGGGGGAACTAGAAACCAAGCAAAAGCTCCATCTTTCAGAACCATGTGATGGGTTGGGGCAGGAGAGAGGAGGAAGGAACATATGGGGTCATGGGTCTCAATCCCAGACATGTCACATGTTGTACCCGAGGTGAGTGAGAGCTGCCTACATCATGTCATGTCATTTGACCATACGTTTGTTCACTTGACAATGATGCCTTGCCCAGCAAAATGCCAGGCTCAGCAGGGGTGGAGTTTTCTATGACTGGCCGAGAAGGTGACACTGTCTCATCTTGATTCCTATTTCCCCTGCCATCACACGGTGGCGGTGGAAGTAGAGGAGGAACGTTCTGTTTACCAGGCCTGAATAGAACCTCAGTAGGATACCCCACACTGTAGACAACCATCTTTTTTGTTCACATTTGGCTCCTTTCACCAAGTAGCCTGTGTTAGAAGAATTTCCCCCTCGATGTGTCTGCTCCTCCCCAAAGTAAAGCTCAGGAAGAAGCTTCCCCTGTCACCCTTGCAGCTGGAGGCAGGCATGTGACTGAGGCTCTGTCTTGTCCTGGGAACCAGATAAACTTCAGTTTGGAAGGAAGTGATCCACAGAGATGGGGACCACAGGGACTCTGCTTTGGTGGGGGTGGTACAGAAACGTGCTGCTTCCAGGAGCAGCACAGGGCAGCCTGCGCAGGTGACAGGGCCAGTGCGTTCCCCCACAGAGGCTGCTGGCTGAGGATCCACTGACACTGGGTAACCCCTTGGCCAGGCTGGTCACCAGAGCAGTGAAGGATTCCTGACCCTTTCCGTGCTTCCTCTCCTAAGGAGATCCCCCATAGACATGTCTGTCTCAACCAAGGACAACGCTAGAACATTTAGAGATGCCTCGCACAAAAGGAACTCCCAGGAGTAGTTAGAAAGCCCTGTGAGCTCTGACTTGCTGTTCCTTTGCTAGAAGTATAGGATGACTAATTATATTGGACCTCTTCCATCAGGGAGAGAGCTGTGATTGGCTGTCCCTGAAATAGACACTCATTCTGGATATGGATTTGCTTCGCTGCTCCTCTGCTTCTGCCAACAGCACTATTTGTGGACTTACAGAAAGCTTTATGGACCATTATGGTAACCGGCATAACATACATAATACTGTTTTTTTTTTTTTTTTAAACCAAGGAACTCATTTTACAACATAAAAGGACATATAAAAGACTAATTGTTGTCTCTTTTACTGCCCGGTGGCTTGGATCTGTGCGCGCCTGTGACTGAATAAAAGCTCTATACTCAAGTCACACGCTTCCAGAGAAGGTGTATCTGATCTTGGAGTGATAAGGACATCTCATGTTTCTGCAATCACTCCCCCCACCCCAACGCCCTCTGCCAGCCATCATGTGCTATTTATTGGCTGGATGGACATTACTGGGGTAAATTTGGGCTTTAATTAATTGATTTTTTTGAGATGGAGTCTCACTAAGTTGCCCAGGCTAGCCTCAAACTTCTGGGCTCAAGTGATCCTCCCTCATCTGCTTCCCAAGTAGCTAGAACTACATCCATGCACCACCATGCCCTCATGGTGGGCTCTGCATACATTATCGGACATATGTAAATCTCACAACAACCCAACTTCCACATGATAAAACCGAGGGTCAGAAAAGATAAGTTGCTTAAACTACACAGTTTTCAGGCTTCAGAGTTGGGCTAGGAACGTACACATGCCTAGCTTCCTTCTATCCTGAATTCAGAATCAGAATTAGAGTCAAAATTTCAAGAGAGATTGTGAGTTAGGGGGCTCCATATGAGACACCAAGGAGGAAAATGGGAACCGAGTCAAGTCGCTTCCCTCTAACTAGCTTTAGGCCAGATTAAAGAAAGCGATTTCACAAATTATTAAAAAGCTATAGTAATCAAAGCAGTGTAGTACTGGTATAAGATAGATAGCTTTATCAATGGAATAGAACTGAGGGTTCAGAAATAAACCCATATGTCAGGGCAGCGCCTGTGGCTCAGTGAGTAGGGTGCTGGCCCCATATACCAAGGGTGGCGGGTTCAAACCCAGCCGCGGCCGAACTGCAGAAATAAACCCATATGTCAACAGCCAATTGATTTTTGACAAGGGTACCTAGATCATACAATAGGGGAAGAATAGTTGTTTCAACAAATGGTGCTCAGACAACAAGATATTCACATGAAATCCCTATCCTACACCTTATAAAAAGCTAACTCAAAATGGATCAAATACTTATGTGTAAGAGATGAAAACCATAAAACTATTAGAAGAAAACATAGGGGTAAATATCTATGATCAATATTTCATAACTAAGAGATTTTTTGATGTGACACAAAAGACACAATAAACAAAAGAAAAAAATAGATAAATCAACTTCACCAAAATTAAAAACTTTATTGCATTCAAGGACATTATCAAGAAAGTGAAAAGACAACCTTCAAATTGGGAAAAAATACTTAAAGTCATATATCTTATAAGGATATAGTATTCAGAATATATAAAGAACTCTCACAACTCAACAGAAAAAAAGACAATTGAATTTAAAAATGGGCAGAGGATTTGGATAGGTATTTCTCCAAAGAAGATATACAACTTGTCAAAAAGCACATAAAAAGATTCCCAACATCATTAATCATTAAAGAAATGCAAATCAAAATCCCAATGAGCTGGTGGCGCCTGTGGCTCACCAATTAGGGCCCCAGCCCCATATACTGAAGGTGGTGTGTTCAAACCCAGCCTTGGCCGAACTGCAAAAAACAAAAATAGCCGGGCGTTGTGGTGGGTGCCTGTAGTCCCAGCTACTCAGGAGGCTGAGGCAAGAGAATTGCCTAAGCCCAGGAGTTGGATGTTGCTGTGAGCTGTGTGATGCCACGGCACTCTACTAAGGGCAATAAAGTGAGACTCTGTCTCTACAAAAAAATAAATAAATAAAATAAAATAAAATAAATTCAAAATCCCAATAAGCTACAACTTCATACCTGCAGCAAAAGCTCTTTAAAAAATATTCAGTGTTTACTTCCCCACATTATGACATTAAATTGTCTCTGTATAACAACAGTTTGATTCTGAATAAAGGTAACCTGCTCCTTGGGAGTGGATGGGGGAAAGAGTATATATAATATGCTTTGTCAAATCTGTCTTAATCACATGTCTCCTCTCCTTTGTTCTTATTTATTTCGGATGCCAGGCAGAGAAATTGAACTGGAAAATGACCTACGGCCATTACAGTTTTATTCAGTGGAAAATGGAGATTGTCTGTTGGTGCAACTGTAACAACTGGCTACTAAAATTTAGAGACTAGAGTGCTTATCATGTCTGGTGGGGAGTGGGGTCTCCAGAGACAAATGATTTTTTGGAACAATTCCACTGTCAAAAAAAATGAGGTTTTATGACTTGCCCTGAGTATAACAAAGGATGTATTTTTGCTGGGAAGAGACCATTTCTAGGCAATTTTTTTTTTCGAGAGAGACTCTCACTATGTTGCCCTTGGTAGAGTGCCGTGTCATCACGGTTCACAGTAACCTTAACTTGGGCTTAAGCAATTGTTTTGCCTCAGCCTCCCAAGTAGCTGGAACTACAGTGGCCACCACAACACCCAGCTATCTTTGTTGTTGTTGTTGTCGTTGTGGTTTAGCAGACCCGGGCCGGGTTTAAACCCACCAGCCCTGGTGCATGTGGCTGGCATCCTAACCACTGAGCAACAGACACTGACCCCATTTCTAGACTTTTATATTATATAATAGCAATAATAAATACCTTAAACCTAATAATGATTTTCTGATCTTATTTCATATTCATTTTTACAGTTCACCATTGAATTTCATTATGTAAAAACTTAAATATTAAATAGAAACTAGCTACTCTAATAAAATCTGAACACAGTTAATGTCTGTCATAAGACTATTTTTAATGAGATTCTCTACTGACACTACTATTTTAAAAGGTTACTAAAATGATTTGGTTGGTCATTTTAGGAAATGTCCTTTAAACAGACCCTGTCTTTAAGTCGACCTAATTTTCATAGACTGGATAGACATGCATATGTGTACATATGGGTACAGAAGGCCTAGATCCTTATGTTGACCATGTCCATATGTTGACCAGTCTGTTACAGTCCCTTGGGTGGTCACTTACAGAGGTTCTACTCTAAAACATAAAGATTCAAGCAAGACAACAGACAGTTCCATAGGAGAGGACGCTACCCAGTGTGTGCTGCTGGGGAGAGGGGTTGGGGTGAGGTGACAGCCAACTCTAAATGCAGTAGGAAGTCCAAGTTAACCAGAGGCCTGCAGTGGGGGAGTGGACCCCACCAGCCTAGGTCAGTAGTAGAAGGAACCCCAATAGCCTATGTCAGTAGGGGAGTGGACCCCACCAGCCTGGGTCAGTGGAGGAGTGGACCTCAACAGCCTGGGTCAGTAGGGATGTAGACCACACCAGACTGGGTGGGGCTCTGTTGTGGCCTAGGGGCCACCATCAGCTATAGGCATCTGTGGCTTCTCGGGAGTTAATGTGATTCTCTGGAGGTTTTACAAGGCTCTCTCAGGCTCCTCCTCCACCTGCCTGGCTGGCTGGGAGGCCTGGCTGGGCTCCAGGGAGCTCACAGCACTCTTCTCCCTCTTCCTGCCTGAGCAGGCAGCCTCTCCGGGGCCTGGCACACCATCACTGGGCTCCCAGGGCTAGGCTGGCTGTGTGAACGCTGCAAATCACCTTCTCAGCCCCGCTAGCAGGATTGGGACCCCTTTGGCATCGCCAGGGAAAGAACTTGGAACCACCCAGGAACACAGGTAAATGAGAAGCCCTGAAAGCTCTAGGGACTCACTCGGGTGACAATCTGGGACATATCTGAGGCGTGTGTGTCCCAGTCCGTCTCCTTATCTTAGACTTGCAGGAGGGTCTGCAGCTGTTCTCCTGGGGTGGTGGAGGGAACACGTCCAGGAACATGCTGCTAGTTAACTTTTTAATTTATCAGAGCTCAACACAGACACCACCTCCTCCGGGAAGCCTTCCTGAACCCCAACGTGCTCTTTCTCTCTGCCCTCAAAACATCTTGCACTTCCTAAGGAGCAATTTCTTACCCTGTTTTTAGAATATCTGATGACCTCTTGGCTCCTCACACACACACTAGGCTGTGCATGCCCTTGTGGCTGGGGGGTCTTTCTCCAGGGGCCCACTTACCTCCATGTTCCCAACCCTACCGGAGCCTACTCTTGACCTTACGGAAGGTGGGCTAGTCCTTTCTCTTCCTTTGCCAGGCAAGTGCCTGTTCACACACGTGAGCACACTCTCCCCCCACACACAAGCTCAAGGAAAGTTTTGTCTGTTCTCAATTTGGGTCTCTTTGATGGGATCTAAACTATACAGAACTGGGGTAGGCAATGGCTGTGGAGAAAGAATTGTGGCCGTCATCGGGATTAGCTCAAACCTTTTCATCATTCCAAGCTTGGGCCTCCCTGCCTACACCTTCCGAGTGTCAACCCACAGGTGGATGTCCTCACGGCTGGTCAAATCTCCCACCTGGACCTGCTTCTCATCCCACTTCTCATTTATCTTTCGTCCTCTCCCAGGTCTGGTTTCTCCTCTTGGTTGGGGTGTGCAAGCCCCTCGTCAGTATTAGTGTCTTTGTTCATTTTACTTCTGCTCAGAGTGAGGGGGAAGCTTGGAGTCTGGAAGTAGGAGAAGAGAAAGGAGGGGGCCCTGCACTCTGGGTGGAAGCTTGGCTTTTCTTTTTCTCTCTCTATGATCGTCCCAAACTGTTTTAAACAACAAACCAGGCCTTTTTTATTGCAAGTGTTAGTCTCCTGCCCACAGACCTCGATGATCTACTTGGAAGAGTCATGTCTCCCTGCTTGCATAATTTTTGGACTTTACTATGCTGGAAGAGTGTCTGTCTGTTTCCCGACTTTGACTGTGACCTCACCAAGCCCTCTTCTATTGGTTCAGCCTTGGAGAGCTCTGTTGTCAACTCCTGTTTCCCATTTTTCCTGGCTGCAGCCATTGGGGTGGGAGTGTGTGGAAGGTTAATCCTGGTACAAATGGATGCAGGCCATGTCTTAGAGCTCCAGATTGGGGTTAGGGTAACACGGAACATTGGCAGATGAAGGAAACCACTGGGATAGTCTGGCACATGGGTGAGAAGGACACAGCCTCTGAGCTCAAAAGCACACAGAATAGTGTGCATTTGGGAGCAGAGAGTTGTGGGAATTTGCAATATGGTATGATAAGTCTGTATGGGGAACGCACGATACTTTGAGAGCATAGGGCATGGGAGACTAACCTTGGGCAGGAAAGAGGTGATGGATGAGGTGATGTCTGCATTGAGCCGTGAACAGCAAGTACAAGCTATCCAGGAGCGTATCCACCTGCACCCTGACCTCCAAATTCTTTCCTCCCTCTCAAGCTCTGGAGAGACCAGAGAGGCTTGTTTGAGATGAGATGCCCTCTGTCTGGGTACTTGGGTTTGATGGCCTTGCCTCTGAGGTCTGAGCTGAGAGGATCTGATGGAGGGTGGGGTAGGGGAGGGGAGGATGTTGCTCTGGGTCCCTGAGGCTGGACCTGGGCATAGCTGGAGACATTGAGAGGGATGGAGATTCTTGCAAAGCCATAAGGTTGACATATGGGGTACCACCCCTGATTTGTGTCCAGGAGGTTCGTGGTGTGGGTTGAGTCCTATCTTGGGAAGAAGAACATTGGTGGTTTCTGCTTTCAGCACTTTTGCTTTGTGATGGCCTCTGTCCCTAGGACTAAAACAGGAATCCACGGGGGACTTGTCAGTCTTCTTAGCTCCTATTCCTGAAACTGAGAAAGGGGGCTGGGAATGTTGCTCTAACTTTACCAACTTCCCAAAGCCGGAGCCTCTCAGGCCACACTGTTACCTGGGGAAGCTGTAAACTGAGAGTCTGGAGTGACCTTTGCTCTTCCAAGTTCAGTGAAGGATTCCAGATGGGCTTAGCAACTCTAAGGGAGGGTTAGATGCAGGGCTTGGGGGGACCTTGGCCACATGGAACAGAGGGCAAGAGAACATGTGGGATTCGCAGTGGTCGACCTGCCCTTGGATGGATATTGGCCTGATATTGGCCATTTGACTGCCATTGGAACATATTATCCAGGGATTCTTATCATCCAGAGGCACCGGGGAAAAGATTAGCATAAGCTTTGGAGTCAGATCAGTATTGGCACTCAGAGATGATACATTCTAAGGAAGAGACCCATTTCTTTAAGACTACCATGTTGCACAACTCCAGTGGGGGACACCTGTATTCTGTGCAGATGGTGCTTCGCAAAGCCCAGCTTGCAGAAAGATGCAGATGTTCAAAACGAAAACCATTAGGCTCTATGAGCCTCAGTTTCCACACCATAGCATGGATGCGAGGATTGAATGCACTTCACTAGTGTGTGAGCCAGGGGCTAAACAGTGTGTGTTATTGTTGTTCTGGTTGTACTCGTTGATGGAAGACACGGGGCTTGAGCAGAAAACATATGGATGGTGGGATGGGAACCATTGGGAGGTGAAAGGAAGGCTTTTTCGGTAGGTGTCATGATTTGGATAGAGGAAGGATGTGCCGAGCATGTTCAGAGCCAGGGAGTGGCACAATTTCAGCTGAAGCCAAGTTTGTAAGCCATGTGTGAGTCTCTCCTCTCCAAGGGCTACTATTCCCCAGTATTCTGGGTCACACCTGCACCTGAATCTCCCACCTGGCCGGTGAACCTCCATAGGCCAGGCTCCTCCCTGCTGTCCAATCCTGCTGTGAATGGAGCCCCCTCTGCTGCTGGTCATCGTCACCCATCTGGACCGCAGCCGCCCCCACAGTGTTACGGAGTTTTCTCCTCACTGTCCTACTCCATTAGTCATTTCCAAGCCTCTAGTCACCAGCCTTGACTAGTCACCAGCCTTGACTGGGGAATAAACAAAGGGACACATGACAAAGAAGGGGATGATTATTTTAAAACGTGATCCATCTGTCACCAAAGTACTAGGGAAAAAATTCATGAAAAGACTTGAAACCCTCCCAGAGGCCCACTATGGACTTACTCTGTTTTATAGTGTTGCTAACCTGTCACTCAAGGCCAAACTTGCTCCAGAGACTACCTTCTCCTTCAACCATCTGAAAACTGATATCCACCCCTTCAGAAGAGAAATCCACCCTCTACCCTCAGGCTGGTCTTGTCCTGGGGCCTACCCCTTCCTCACCCAAGCCTTTCCCAAAGCCTGAATTCCTCAGTCTGGACAGCACCCAGGGAAGATCCTAGGGGAGAGTCTGGGCTAGGCTGTGGCACTAAAGTCCAGCAGAATGACCAGGAAGTAGTTTCCCTTTCCAAGTCCAAAGCCCTTTGAGATCTTCCCATCAGTGTGAGGATCTGAATACAGGGTTTTTTTCCATCACATGTAATCCTGTGGAGGCAGGCCTGCCTATGTGTGTGTGTCCAGACACGCACGTGTATCTAAGGACCCATATTGAGTCTCAGCGACAACGTATTCCAGTTCCACGTTGCTGAAGAAATCAAATATTCAGAGCTGCCATGTTGCACAACCTCAGAGAGACCCACTATGAATAGTGCCTCTTGCAGAAAAACTTTTATAAGAAATAGGATATGGTATGCAAAGCAGGAATAGCATTTTTGTTATTTTGCAAAGTAGCATTCGTTCTACTTTGCTTTGACTTTGAGCTAGGTCCCTAAGTCCAATGACATACAGGACCCATTGAAGAGATATTCATCATGGCTACGTGAAGTTTTAACAGCAGAGTTTTAACATTCTGTGCTTTGGGTCCTATTACATTGTCCCACCACTTCTCTCTTAGATGGAAGGGGACCATATGAGCATTCACTCCTTCTGTACCAGCTGTCCTGGGGTAGCAGGGGTTGGAGGGTGAGTTTGCTGTAACCAACAGCTAAGGTAGGACCTGAGCAACAGATGAGATCTGTCCTGTTCCCAATCAGTTCAGATGCAGCAATTCCAAGTCCTTCCACCCTTTTTGTCCTTTAGCCCTCCCCAATCTTAGAGTCGGATTCCTCACTTCCCTCTGAGCCGGGTTCTTGGAATTCTCTGAGTAGCTGGAAGAAATGGTAACTCACTCTGATGGTTTTCGGCTCATGTAAATGTGCTGCTTCTTGAGTCTGAAAAAGCAGATGAAAGATTTGGTCTCAGCCTCCAATGGCAGACTGTCCGACAGGTGCTGAGTGTACTGTGGCCCAGCCTCTGCCCCAGCCGGCTCTCCAGGCCGGGCCCTGGAGGAGAGGCATGGAACTCAGAGGGTCACCAGAGTGTGATGATGATGATGGTTGTGTAAAGAAACAGGCAGCGGAGTGTGAGGCTTTTGCCGTGCTCTTGTTGTCAATTAATAGAAATAAACTCTAACAGTAGGGATTCCTGGATGGTGACATTTTGGGAGATTACCTCTATGTGCTTTCTAATTTCCCCCGATGAGCCTGCATAGCTGTATGTAAGTCATATGTAAGTTAATAAGGGCTCTAGTTGGGGAAAAACATAAATCCAGTCCAGCCTCAGCGTGCACTGACAAGTGGCTGAGCTGGTGTGAACTACATAGTGGTCTGTCGGTTACGGGCAGGGAGGACATGCTTTGGGTATCCTGACAGCCCCCTCCCCACTCCTGCTAAAATCTCCCTGCCTGGCTACCATCTCTTGCAGGCACAAGGAGCCTGGTTGTGGCTGGTTGGTGGCTGTTCACATTATTGACAGGGTTTGCTGAGCACTCAAAAAAATTCCTGCAAACTCACAGCTTGATTGCAGCTTCTCGACAGTGAGATTTCTGTGCACAAAGCCGGAATACACAGCACAGGGACACAGAAATCACCCTATTTCACTTCTGAGCCTCAGCTTGTCTGTACCAAAGGCTGGGCTGACCAATTTGTTTCCTTAGACACCAAGGGCGTTATTGTTGAGTTTGGCATCCCCTCAGGCTGCGAGATAAGGAGGGCAAGTTGAGCCTTTGAGCATCATTAGACAGTGTTGCCAAGTGGCAGCAGTCTGCTTTAGGGAAGTGGCACTGTCGTTTACGATATGCATTATCCAGCGTATCCTGCTGGGGCAGCCTCTACTCGGAGAGGTTGGGATGATGGCGCAGCCAGCTGTGCCAGTGCCCAAGGTCAGGTGGATGGAGCGAGGCTATCCATCAAGCTGTTTCCTCATCACTGGGCTGCTCCTGACCTCCCTGGGCTGCTGTGCCAGCCAGTGAGCAGAGTGGCCACCCGGTCTCTGCATAGGCCATGCCACTGTATCTGGGTTTAGAGGGGGCCCCTGACGCCTAGACTGGCTCTGCTCTGGGAACAGATTTCATCCATGCTGCTTTATCCTTCACGGGTCCAGTTCACACTTTGAATCTGTCACGTCCTCTCAGGAGGTACTCTGCAGAGTGCAACCCTCAGCCCAGGGAGTCCGGCAGAGAGAAGGAAGGAGGAAGGAGGAAGGAGAAGGGAATCTAGAGAGAGAGAGGAAGTGGGGAGAGGGGGAGAGACCCAAGCAGGGTGCTGTTTTCGTAGTCTGGAAATTTTCTGAAAACTTGAACTTCAGAGCCACGGAGCTGAACCCAGTCGCAAGGGTAATTCAGGAAGAAAGACCTCTCTGTCCCAGCTGCAGGAGACAGTGAGACCTCTGCAGGGGCCCCTTCCCAAAGCCACATCCACAAGTAAGTGTGGCCACAGAGTTGACTGCGATGAGTCAGAGAATGGGGACTTAGGCCTGGCCCCCCAGGGCAGACTTTACCCACAATTTGTGCCATTTCTGTCATATATGTATTCGCAAAAATCCCATAGGGAGGGAAGGGCACAGGTCTTCATCTCCACTTTATCACCTACAGAATGAGGTGAGCGTCCTTCCACCTTCACGAGAGAAGGCTGTAAGTTGGCGCTTTGACCCTGGCTTTTTCATAAGCTGGTGGCTGCATTTTATGCACCTGTATTGCATGCTCAGTGGAAGCTTGTCATGTGGGGGTGCTTTCCCTTTACCTTGGGGTCTTTTTCTTTAAATATAGAACTGTGTTTTCTTCGACTTGACTACTCCTGGGCAAGAGTGGAGGAGCACTTACATGTGAGGCCTGCGGGTCCCATATGTGGGTCGGGCTGGCCCACTTCCACGGGCACAGATGCAGTGAAACAACCCCAGCAAATGTGGCTGATGTCAGAAAAATGAGATTACTAAATCATTACTTGTGTATGACTCTAACAGATAAGACAGCTATTTACTTATTGGACACACTGTCCCTTGATTACGGGCTATTAGTGGCTGGATCGTTGACATTTTATTAGAATTTCACAGGTCTGAGGTTTACAAATTTTGTATTTTACACCAGGGAGCTAAGCTCACTTGGCTTATTAAAATGGGAATATACTCGCCAATTCTTTTAAACCAGAATTTATTATAGGACTACCTTGTACTAGGCCCTAAGAATAGGAAGGCAAGGGACATCTGTCTCTTGTGGAAGGACATCTATTTTTTTATTTTTTTTTTGAGACAGAGTCTCAAGCTGTCACCTTGGGTGCTGTGGCGTCATAGCTCACAGCAACCTCAGACTCTTGGGCTTAAGTGATTCTCTTGCCTCAGCCTCCCAAGTAGCTGGGACTACAGGTGCCCGCCACAACACCCAGCTAGTTTTTTGTTGCAGTTGTCATTGTTGTTTTAGCTGGCCCAGGCTGGGTTTGAACCTGCCAGCCCCGGTGTATGTGGCCGGTGCCCTACCCACTGAACTATGGGCACTGCCCAGGACATCTATTTCTTATGGAAGGACATCACCCTTAGAAGATAAGGGACAGTCCTGAGGGAGGAAAACATAGCTGCAGTGTCCTGACGGCTTCAAAGGAGTAAGCAGCCCTCTCTGCCTACAGGAAGAGGGAGGGAGAGGGGATGGTGATGCTTGGGAGGAAGTTTCCCAGAGAATGTGACATCTGACAGATAAGCAGGAGTTCCCTAGAGCAGCAAGGAAGGACATTCCAGGCTGGAGGGACAGCATGTGCTAATGCCCCGAAATGCAGCAAGCTGACCGCCTTCGGGGGTTGTGAGTGGTTTCCCGTGGCTGGAGCTGGAAGGAAAGGCGGGGTGAAAGGTGGTGTTAGCAGCTTCAAAAGGGCCATTACAGCACATTGTGGAGTTTGACTTTCATTTCAAACACCGTAGAGAGATTGATCCAATTGTGCTGTTGTTGGCAGCTCTTCAAGTTTCCTTCATGGCTTACTTGGATTTTGCGGTAGACCCCTTGGATTTCCCCTGCAGTTGAAGGATCTTCTGTAACGGTACATCCCACCGTGTCACAGTTGGGCGTAGCCCTGTGGCGGCTTCCTCTCTCCTTAACCATGAAGTCCATGGTCTGCCAACAACCTCTTGCTCACCTCTTCAGCCTCAGCTGGATGGGCTTCTGCTGGATCAGTGTTGGCCTTTCTTCCATTCCCTGCCAGGCCCGGGGCCCGGGAGCCCTGGAGCCCTCCTGTGTGTGGGGAGCAGTCTCTCTGCCCCGCCTCAGCAACACCTGTCATCTCCCAGGTCCCAGCCTCACGTCCACCGCAGGAGCCTCTGTGACCCCCAGAGTAATCAGTCCTCACCAGGAGAGCTGGCAGCAGCACCACGTGTTTCTTGCTCTAGATACTGGATAGTCTTTGCAATTGTTTGATGTTTGTCTTTCCTGCCAGTTCCTGGAGCTCCTAGAGGGCTAGGGCTTCATCCTCCTCATTTGTCACTGTGTCTCCTGTGCCCACCAGGACGAGGTAGGGGGATTCAGCTTGCAATTTCTTGTAAGAGACCCGATGAGAGACCAAAAAGACTTGGCTTGAAGCCAACAGCAGCGGGATGGAGAGAAGGAGACAGCTTGGGGCCAGATTTCCAAGGTGGCACAAATAAGTCGTGTTCAATGTGGGGCACTGGGAGTGTGGGGCGGGGTAAGGAGGATGTGTGGCCCTGCAAAGGTATTCTGCTCCCTCTCCCCATGGCCTCACCCCTGCCCACAGAGAAGGAAGCTCTGTCCGCTCTCCAGGTTTTTCTTTCTGCCAGCCTATCTCTACAATGAGGATTTGCTGATCACTGGCCTTAGCCAGGACCTGGATTATGGGGAAGGGTTTGGTCCCTGTGATCAAAGTTTCACTGCCACGCGTGGGCACTTTGTTGAACTCTCTGTCTCTTTGCAGACAGCCCAGCCGGACAGAGCCTAGCGGGAAGCCGGCCTCTTCGTGGTACCCTGGTCTCTGTGTCTGGCTGCTCGCCGGGTTTCATCGTGTTTGATGACCTCCCCCCTCCTCTTCCCGGTGTGGAAGGAGCAGACACCAGAGTCCCTCACACCTTCTGCCCTGGGGCGACTTCTCAGGCTCTGCCCTGAGCTTTGTGCAGCGCTCAGAGCAGAGATCCGATAGGGAGGAACTGAGAGCGGAGTTAAGACCCTCCAATTCCCTAATAACCTACCCTGTTCACTTTCTCAAATATTTGTCCAGCGTACAAACATTGACCTAAGACACATGACGTGACTAAAGAAAGCGGAGTGACAATATGTAAATTATCCCTCGTCCTCTGTGGCGCTGGCATTCACTTCAGTTCTCCCAAACAAAGTCTCTTAGTTGCTCCTTAAGTTTTTGTTTTGAATTTACTACACCTACAATTAGACTGGGAATATTTTTTCTTTTTGATAGCTATGAGCTTGGTGTAACAAATGACGAATGTGTAGTACAAGGATGTGCCAAGGGGCTGCGACTTGACGAATGATTGTAAAACTTTGCTCCCTATTGTAACTTCTTTTACTTTTGACAAATTTTAATTTTCTTTCTAGAGGCAAGGTCTTGCTCTGTTGCCCAGGCGGGAGTGCAGCAGTGTGATCAGAGCTCACTGCAGCCTCCAAGTCCTGGGCTCAGTCCTCCTGCCTCAGCCTCCCAGGTGGTTGGAACTACAGGCACCCGCCACCCCATGCCTGGCTAATATTTTTTCACATTTTTCATAGAGATGGGATCTTTCCATGTTGCCCAGGCTGGATAATTTCCTTTAATCGGCGAATGTTGACATTTAAATTCCAAAACACCATGCTATGTACCAGAATGTTCAGATCAGAGTTTGATTGTGACTATTCAAACACTCCAATTTGAGATCTCGGAGGAAAATTCTTGTCCAGTCAGGAAAACAAAAACCACATTAGACGTTCCAAACAGATGGCGTTTCCTACAGATGATTAGTTGCTCAGGAACTGAGAGCTGACAAAACCCAGATATTCGTAATCATGGGGCTACTTCAACTAGGACTGGAGAATGAGAGGGAAAGTCTCACCTGGCCTGGGCAGGGCCCGGCGAGGCTGGTGCTCAGGCCTTGGAGGGAGGTGTCGACCCAGTGGGACTGCAGTGGGTTCCTGCTGCCAAGGGACCTGGCACGGCTGCTGCTGGTCCCTCTATGAGGGGATCGAGCAACTTGGGGGCCTGAGCCAACCTTACCTTCATCTTTCCTTCTGTCCTCCCATGTCCCTCCTGAGTACTCTTTTGACTGAACCTAATAGGAAGCTAAAGCAGCCCGGGGTGCTGGCAAGTGTGGTCTGGAGAGCCTGGTCCCAGCACTGCAGAGTGTCTGTGGGTTTCCTGGAGCCGAAGGGAGATCGCAAGTAACCAGCACAAGGGCAGGTTTCTGGACAGGCCAGCTTAAAACCACTCCCACTTTAAACAGAGATTAGGTCTCCTGGGCTGTATTCTGATGGCTTATTTTGTAGAAGAGGCTCAATCAAGTTAAGCTCCTGCAGACACGAATGAAGAAGGTAGACCTTCCCATTTGTCAGTCACCAGGGTCGGGAGCTGACTTAGGCAGGAGTAGAGGGAACGCCTCCCTTCCGGGGCTTGGTCTCTTCGGTTTGGACGTTGAGTAGTCAGGGCTGCTGTGACGACGCTCCCCAGTGGTGGATGCTATGGACGCCTCCCCAGACCACAGGACGGGAGGGGCCCTGGTAGAGTTGGGCTGTTGTCTCTGCCTGGGTGACCAGCTTCCTGTTACTGTCCAAGTTCATGGCACTTTGATCCAAATAATCCAGCCTGGGTTTATTTCTGTTCTGAGGATCTGTGGGGGAGAGTTGAGGAGAGATGTGAACTGTGGTCTTCTAGGGTATGGAGGCCTATGGGGCCATTGTGATGGTGACGAGGATGTGGAGAGAGTACCCCAAGGGCCTGGAGGAAAGGCAGTGCTGAGGCCACAGTTCCTGCCCCGTGAGAGGATCCCCTTTTGTTGCCAATCTCAAAAAATTGGGGGCTTGATTGTATTAATGCAAATGAGGAAAGAAACCTGAGGACTTGGGGTGCAGGCAATAGGGATAGGGACTGGAACTTCACTCTGGCTACCTCCTTGTCATGTGGTCCTTGCTGGGAATCTGCTGTGCCCACCAATAGCCCCAGAGTCCTTCCTTGGAGAGGCCCCACCAGGTGCCCGCATCGGGAGCTCTGGGACTGCAAGTCTGGGGGGACTTCACACCAGACACATGTCCCCACCCGGACTCCCCTTGCTGGCTTTCTCGAAGGATGAGAAGGTGGAATACACACAAGTCTCTAGAAGATGGAAAACAAGAAATGGCATCTAAGTCTGCATGGGTGATAGCAGATTCTTTGCAGACAGAGATTTTATTGCCAAGTGGGTGTGAGGACTCTGGGCATCCGAAGGTGGGAGCCCGGTGAGCACAGAGAGAACTTGCAGGGAGGGCTCAGGGATTTTCTGCTTAAGGCCCATCTGGAATCTCAAGCCTCTCTGACATTACCAGTCTGAGCCAGCTGTGGGCAGGACCCTTTCTCAGGGAGATTGTGGCCACTCAGTCCCTCCCTGACTCTGAGGCCCATGTGGACGATCCTACACCAGGTTTCTCAAAGATTTTTAGAGCATGCTCTTTGCAGCGTGCTTTTCTCTTTAGCCAAGAAGATTTGGTGAAGTTTAATGTTTAGATAATTGAACAAGCTTTCTAAGAGCCCATATGTCCCCTTCCTTCCTTTCCTTTTCTGTTAAGAGCATTACTGGCTTAGCTCACTCTGTTATTTTACAGATTAGGAAACCCGGTGAAAGAGGGTTGGGAGTCACATGCACACTCTCAGCAGAGCCGGGGTGGGACCCGAGGTTCACCCCACACCACGGCCCCACTTCTTTCCTGGCGCTTACTCCGAGTAGGTGCCCTGATGACCTCCAGCTACTGAGCACCAAGTTGCTGGATTTATTGTGTGTGCTTATAAGGTGAAAGTGGGACTAAAAAGACGCAAGGAGCTACTAAAGAAGCCACTCCAGGGCAGGGGACAGCAAGCATAGGAGGCGAATATGAGGATGGGTCTCATGGGGAGGCCAGCAGCTGTCCAAGCCCGAGCAAGGCCAGCAGCTGTGTGGCAAGGGGGTCTCTGAGGGTGCCAGGCTATCCCTGGCATGGGACCTGTTCCTGACCTGCGCAGAGGAAAGGCAGCCAGAGAGGCAGGGAACTTCCAACACAGGTTTGCTCCTCCCCTCATCCCCTAATCCCTGTGGCCACCTTGCCCGGGGTCCTCCCTGGCCTATTTCTCTTGGTCACCTACCTGTAACCTGCAGCTCTATGGGCAGATAGCTAGCTGCAGGCCATCCGGCTTTGTGTTTGGGTGTCTGGAAGGTGGGCAAGTATGTATGCACGGGCAGGTGTGAGCGTACATGGGCAAGTATGTGTGTGTACGTGGGCAGGTACCCGTGTATACACGGACAGGCGTATGTGTGTGTGCGTGGGCAGGTGTGTGTATGTGGGCAGATGTGTGTGAGGACAGGTATGTGTGTACATAGGCAGGCATGTGTGTGCATGGGCAGGTGTGTGTGTGTGTACATGGTCAAAGATGTGTGTATGTGGGTGGGGGTGGACATAGGCAAGCGTGCATATGCCTGGACAGGCATATATTGTCCACAGGCAGGCATGTGTGTATATAGCGTGGGCATATATATGTGATATATGTGCATTGTGTGCCTGGACAGGTATGTATGTGTCCATGGGCAGGTGTGTGTTTCCAGCTTACATGGTGGCTGTCACCAAAGCAATGTTCTTAAGCAGAGAAGTCACAGGAGAAACCAAGTTTCCCCTTTGCCTGGACAGTGTCCCATCCAGTCCCGCATCTGGAGAGGGTGTCACTGATGCCAGCTGCACCCACGGAGCCCGCCCTTTCTCCCTGACCAAGGAGACAGCATGCAGGATGTGGTAGTTACTAGCACGGGCAGCGCCCAGGTCCACGGCCCCAGGTTCTCATTCAAACCACACAGCCTGAGAGACCCCAGCATCCCGGCTCCCACTTTTCTACCTTCACAGCCTATCTCCTCACAGAAGCAAGAGGTCTGCAGCAAGCTTTTCCAGCAGCCGGAGCAGTAGCCGGAGCAGTCACAGCAGAGCACGGCAGCTCCAGCACCGGCACCGGCACCGGCACCCTTCAAATTGGGGCTCTAGCCCTTTAAATCTGCTCAGTTACCAAAAAAGAAGAGGCATCAGACCCTGTTAATTAAAGCTCGCCCTGGTCCATCTTTCTGAGGAGCTGCAGTGCTCTGCTCCTTTCTGATGGCTTAGAGATTCTCCTGAACTCCCAGCCATGGATCTTGGAGAATTTCCCCCGAGATCTGCAGGAGGTATGATCTTGCCGATGGCTCTCCGAGTGTTCTGTGGCTCTAAATCAATCACACAACTGACTGCATGGACGCTGCCTGGCTAACCTCGCTTTTCCTCTTCCCCTCTCCAGTTTCCCAGCTTATGTTTAATCGAGACAAATCAAGTTTTCACGGGTTTGGAAGGGCGGGGAGGGCTGGGAGATGTAGCTTCTATGTGTTTATTTTGGCCCTGGCTTTGCTCGGCTGCCAAAGTGGTTTGGAGGAATTGGGTAACACGTTTCTTTAAGCTCTGGCTCACCATTTCCTCCTGGCCAGGTCCCTTCTCTTGGTTGTAATGAAAAGAGCATAACCCTGACTTGACTTATTTCTCAAATCGATGACCTGCCACTCAGTCTGAAGATGGATGTGTGGCTGTTCTCCTACATTACTGGGAAACTCATTCCATACAACTTTCTCCCTGTAAGTCGCCCCAGAGGAGAAACATCGCGCCTGCACCTGTCTCCCTGCCCTTCCCAATCTCCCCTTTGCTCTGAATGCTGCTAGAACCTAATGCTTGCTGTCTGATTTCAGTTCAGGAATCTCTAATCCCATCTCTTGTGCCTTTTGAGGAAACTCACTTCCAGCTGAGTCTAAGGTTCTGTTGCAAGGAGTTGTTTTTATTCAGGAATCTGCTCTAGCCTGGCAGGGAGAGGGAGTAAATTTATCTTCTTTGTACATTGCATTGTGTAAATTGTACTCAGGCCCGGGGAACATCTATCTGCAAGTCCTTCATTGATTTGTTTTCGCCCTTACAGCTTCCTTCTGTGTGAAATGCTCTTCTGGAGTCATGGCCAAAGGAAAGGTGTCCTTTTAATCATCTTGACATGACTTCAGAGATGTCCCTGAAAATCAGGTCCTGGCAGAGGGAGCCATTTTCATTGTCCTGAGTGACAATCCCTAGGGTCCATGTGGCTTGGGAGGGGGGTTCCAAGGGCTTCCGATCCCTTCCATCCCCCAGAGGAGCCAGGAGAGAAAGCATTGTTGCTGATTTTTCTGGGGGCTTTAAAACATGCCGAATGGTTAACATCACCCTTCAAGTCTGGAAAAGGAACTGAGTTAACACCCCACTTATATGAGTGGGGCTTTTCCCCAAAAGTTATTGCCTGCATAGCCCTAAGCTGTTTACATCATCTGTAGTTATCTGTGTGCAGCTAAATTCTTTCTAATCCCCCAGCAAAGAATGAGCACTTTCTCCTGCTAAGTGTCATGGAAGTTAGCCTTCTGCTTCCCAGACACTGTGGGTGCCGTGCAATTTCTGTTCTCAGGATAATAAAACTCTCAACTGTGGCAGAATCTCTGTGGTTAGGAAAGACTATTCAAAGCCTAGGAGTGAAGCACTTGATGGAATTCCTAATCACTGTGCCCATTGCGGGGTCTGTGTGGTTACTGGAAGATTCCAAAGGAGAAAGGCAGGGAGAGCCATTTCTTGCAAATAGAAAGCTAGTAGGAGGCCTAGACCATGCAGGATGAGGAGCAGAGGCCTAAGGAGGGTGGCAGTGGGGGTTTGGGGTGCTTTTCCAGGGATGTGCTTTCAGCTGGTCTGTGAATGGCTTCACTGAGCGCCATGGATCTCACCTAGAGTTGGCCCTGGTTAGCCCGGTGAGTTCCCTGAGCTTATAGACATAGGGTGGAGAAGGGCCACACGGACATGGGCATCTGTTCCTCTACTGTCCTGTGGCCCAAAGGCTATAGGCCCCCTGCCTCTCCATGCATTTTGCTCAAGAGTCAATACCTTTCTTCCACCTCCTAGGGGAAACCAGAAGAGGCCTGAGATAGATGCCACTAACTGTGTCTTTGGGCTGGCCAGGGCCCATTAACAATAAGTAATTGAGTAGACTGTTCCTTTGTGTCAAATTTTCTTTTCAACTTAATGGTGTATGTGTGTTTGTTTTTAATTTACTGAATGGCTGCTGGCTTTCAAGGAGCTATAACAGGTCCTGGTGGAGTTTGTTTAGATTTGCCAACTTTATGTGTAGTTTCGGGGTTTGTTGCTATTCCTTTAACAGCCATGGTGGGATGGAATACCAGGGTGACAGAGGAGAAAGGCCTGGCCTTTGGGCAGTGTCAGACCTTCAACGGACTCTCAGCCCCATCTCGTTAGAGGCGTGCCCTCACTTTCAATGAGCCTCGGTGCCGTCATCATATGGGAAAGTCAAGATTAAATAGGATCATTTAGCAAATGTCTGTGTTTGCAGCAGGTACGAAGAAATAGTTCGTCTCTCAATTGCAGCTGCCTTCAATAAAGCAAACATTAACACGAGGGTTTGAACTGTTTAAATAGCTACAGCGGTTCTTTCACTGGCCACTGGACCGAACCTTTTCTTAGGGCAGCGGTGACCTCTTCTGTGTCACTCCACCTCTCTCAGAGGCCACACAGGGCCTGGCATGGTGTGGCAAGGAAGCCACACAGAAGTTGAGTGACTGAATACCTGCTGGTCTGTGGACATTTAACCTTCAACATAGGTGATTTTTAATGACTGGGCAAAACCAATTCCCACTCAGTTTACTTACGAAATACAGCTGAGCCGGGTAGATCAGAGAGCCCCGCGACTGTAATAAAGTTGGACTAAAATATATCTATTATTTTGGGAAAATTGAACTGTAATAAAAAATCCCCACCATATCCTGCATTAGGACCTGCACCAGGTGCGCGGACTCCAGGAGTGTCCCTGGAGCCATTCTCATTGCTAAGGATGTGGCAGTGACCACTTCCTTCCCTCGTCATGAGCTGCTTCCTCCTTTTCATGCTTTGAAAGAGAGAAGAGGCTCTGAAAAGGGTAAACAGCTCTGGGTGGAAAAAGGCACTTAGCCTGTTACTCTCCTGTAGAGAACAAATCAATCAGTATATCAATGGACAAACCAATAAATTGATCTGGGTGGAGACACTTAGTAACTGTTGGGGAGGGTCATTGATTTCATAAATATGCACATAGATAATCAAGGATCATCACCATCATAATAAGTAGTCCTGCCACTATCACCTCAAGTTCACTGAGGGCCTCCTGGGCTAGGGGCTGGAGCATGGCAGCACTGATTCTCAAGTAGGTAAGTAAACAGAGTGTGCCAGAGCTGACCTATGCAGGCTTGAGAGGCATGAGTCCAGTTGACCATAGGAGCCCACAGTAGGGCCTACCCCAGCTTGGCCGCAAGTAGGTGACGCGCAAGCTGAGTTCCAAAAAAGTTGGCTCTATGACGGAGGTTCTCAACCTGTGGGTGGCAACTCCTTTGGGGGTCGAATGAGCCTTTCCAGGGGTTGCCTAAATACATCCTGCATATCAGATATTTCCATTATGATTCATAACAGCAGCAAAATTACAGTTATGAAGTAGCAACGAAAATAATTTTATGGTTGGGGGTCACCACAACATGAGGAACTGTATTAAAGGGTCGCGGCATTAGGAAGGTTGAGAACCACTGCTCTAGGAGATCTTCGAGGCTGAGGAAGTGGTACATGCAAAGAACAAATGTGACAGAGCCCATCGAGGGGGTGGTGGCAGTTGCAACTGGCTGTTATCAATTGCACCTGGCAATGTGATGAGAGAAGAGGTGGCCGGGGCCAGACTCCAAAGGGCCTGGGTTCCTAAGAGGAGGGGACTTCATTCTGAAGGAGATAAGGAGTTACTTGGGAAAACTGAATTCGACAAATACATTTTGAGTATCAATCCTATCCCAGGCTATGTTCTAGGCACTGGTGATTCAGCAAGAAACACAACAAGCACAACAAATGGAAACCTCTGCCATAGTGGAATTGTCAGGCAGTGAAGAAGACAAAAAATAAACAAGAGAGAGGTATACAGCATATTGGATGGCAATATGTGCTATAGAGAGAAATAAAGCAGAGAAGAATGGGTCCAGAGACAGTGATGGGATGTGGTGCATGTGTGAAGTCATAAATAAAGTGTAGTCCTAAACAAATAAAGGTGGCATGTGAATGAGGACTCTTGGCAGCATCGTTAAGAACTTTGGCTTTCTCTTTGAATGAGTTGGAAGCCAAGACTAACATCTGAGTAGAGGAAAAACAATTTTCTTTTTTCTTTCTTTCTTTTTTTAGAGATGAGGTCTGTCTCTGTCACCCAGGCTGGCATGCAGTGGTACAACAAGAGCTCACTGCAACCTTGACCTCCTGGGCTCACGTGATCCTCCTGCCTCAGCCTCCTGAGTAGCTGGAACTACAGGCATGCACTACATGCACAGGCAATTTTTAAATTGTTTGCAGAGAGGGGGTCTTGGTATGTTGCCCAGGTTGGTCTTAAACTCTTGGCCTCAAGCAATCCTCCCACTTCAGTCTTCTAAAGTGCTGAGATTACAAGCATGGGCCATTATGGCCCCGCAAGAAGAAAAACATTTGTAGATGATCCTCCTAACTGCTGTGCTAAGGAAAAATTGTAGGTGAGTGGCATGGTAAATATACAATCCAGGTGAGAGAGGTGATGGTGACTGGCCAAGGGGGTACCAGAGGAAGTGGGAAAAGTGCTGGGATTTTGAACATGTTTTCTTTTCTCAGAATGGAGCCAATGGATAGTTGTGTGAAAGAAAGAGATGAGTCGAGCATGACTCAAGCTTCTTTGGCCTGAGATGAGCATGGCTGTGGGTGGAACAGGTTTGGGAGAAGAGCAGGGGTTGGGCGTTTCTCATGCTAGCTCAGAGACGTCTGCTGAGCTTCCTAGTGGAGATGTTGAGTAGGAAGTCCTGGGTTTAAGGGAGAGATCTGGGCTGGAGACAGCCTTGGGAGTCATCAAAGTACAGATGGTATTGAAAACTATCTCAGATGAGATCATCAGGAGATGGATGGGAGATGGAGAGAAGTAAGGACAGAGTTATGAGGCATCACAGCTAGTTACAGGTCAAGGAGACATCAATCGGGGAGCCTGAGAAGAGGCGTCTCCCTTGTTCCAGAGAGTTCCACTCCCTTCCTGTATTCTATGTCCTCTCTTTTCCTGGGACCAAGACTCCTAAATCATTCTCCCCGTTTTTACCTTGTCCCATTCTCCTGGCTTTTTCCCACCTCCCTCTGGACCTGTTCAGAACTTTCTCATCTAACAAAGAGCCCTCCCCCTAACCCCTACAAACTCCATTAGCTTTTGTTCTGTTTTTCTCTTTTTCTTCATGGATAAATTTTTCTTACTTTCAGCATTAATCACATAACTGCTACATGCCAGGCATAGAGGATGTAGAGACAAAAGACAGATTTGTACCATGCTTGGAAGAATATCTATTTATTTATACCTTGTCTACTTCCATAAAACACTTGGAATAGCATTTTGGATGTGTATATGTACACATACAAAATGAAATATAAAATGTATAACCATATAAGAATCATAAAAAATGTTGTAACAAAAAATTGTATTTGTACTCTAAAATATAAGTTAGAATGCAATAACTAGAACAGAAAAAAACAAACAGAATGCAGAAATAAAGGTCATAAGTTTCTATAAGAATATAATTGAGCCACTAATCTGATCAGAAAATGGAAAATGGCAATTCCTTTAAAAATTTACTGAAATGTAATAGACAGACAAAGAAGTTCTCATATCATAATTACATGGCTCAAAACACTTTTCTTTCTAACTGTGGTTGGAACAAGAAATAGGACAAGATCTGTACCCTAGAGCCACCTTCTGGGGTCCTTTCCAGTTTGTGATCTCCCTAGGGACTGATTTTTTTCATTTGCCCATCTGAAACTTTTTGGGGAATTCCTTCCTGAGTTTCATTGTCCATGAGATGATATGCTAGTTTCTCAAGGAAAACAAAAGTTTTATGGCATGGGCGATGCCTGTGGCTCAAAGGAGTAGGGCGCCGGACCCATATGCTGGAAGTGGCGGGTTCAAACCCAGCCCCAGCCAAAAACTGCAAAAAGAAAAAAAAAAAAAAAGAAACAAGTTTTAAGGCAGTTAATTCTAAAAGAATATAGTTGACTCTTGAATTACACTGGTTTGAACCGCAAGGGTTTAAAGCTGAATGAATGTGAGCAAAGTATCATCTTAGTTCTCCAGAAATTTCAAATTCATAAAAGTCCAATTGACATTTGAACAAAATGTGTTAGAACTACCCAGATCCAATTGCATGTGGATTTTCTTCCATGTCTGCCACCCCTAGACAGCAAGACCACCCCATCCTGTTCGTCCTCCTCCTCAGCCTACTCAATGTGAGATTATGAGGATGAAGACCTTGATGATAATCCACTTCCACTGAATGAATATATTTTCCCTTCCATATGATTTTCTTTTCTCTAGCTTACTTTATTGTAAGGATCTTTATTGTCCCAGTATCTGGGACATACCACAAAGAAAATATGTGTTAATTGTTTATGTTATCAGTAAGGCTCCTGGCCAACTGTTGGCCATTAGTAGTTGAGTTTTGGGGGAGTCAAAACTTATACTCAGATTTTTGATGGCGTGGGAGTCGGAGCCCCAACCCCAGCGTTGTTCAAGGGCCAACTGTTCTTTCTTCCAGGCTTCCATTTAAGGAATGCTGAAAAATTAGGTGGCCTGTCCCTTGTCTGTTTCCATAATATATTTTGGATAGTATACAAGTATATGTGTGTGTGTAATAAAACATAAAATATAAAATTACAGACTAAGGATAAAAAAGGCAAAGACTGGCATTTTTTTTTCACATTCTTTGAAGCCTGACAAGGGACGGTGGGAAGGTAAAACCTGGAAAGGAAGGTGTGTTAAATATCAGAGAGATCAAGCAACATAAGGTCCGGAAGTGTCCCTCGGATCTGGAAAGCTGGAGACAGCTGCCAGGTTCCCGGAGCGATGGAGATAGGAGCCAGATGGAGGGAGGGGTCAAAAAGGAATGAGAGCTTTGGTGTGATGCCTCTGAGTGGGGGCCACTATTTCAAGAGGGTCATTCTCCTGGGAAGGAGAGAAAAGACAGAAGGCAGAAGAAACCGCAAAACCTTAGGAAAGGATTTTTTTTAATTGCTCAATGGGATGGGAAAGACTTCATCATATTCTTAGAGACACAGGTAATCAGGAAATGAAGGTAAAAAATAAAAGAGAGAGAGAAAGATAGTGAAAGAAGCAAGAACGTGCCTATAAACCCAGCACTTTGGGAGGCCAGTTGGGAGTATCGCTTGAGGCCAGGAGTTTTGAGACCAGACTGGGCAATATAGTGAGACCCCCATATCTACAAAAAGGTGAAAAAAATTAGCTGAGTGTGGTGGCATGCACCTGTAGTCCCAGCTACTTTGAAGGCTGAGGGAGGAGGATCACTTAAGCCCCAAAGTTTGAGATTGCTGTGAGCTATGATGACACCACTGCACACTAGCCCACCCAACAGAGTGAGGCCATGTCTCTGAAAAAAATAAAATGAAATGAAGCCAAGGAGCGAGATAAATTCTCATACCATGCACACATTCAACCACACTCAAACTAACTTGGTTTCTCCTCTTCTTTAACTTTCCCTGCACAGGAACTCAGCTCCTGGCCATTGTTCTCCTGTATTTTGATGCTAAGATGGTCCTTAGCAACAATGCACTCCTTAGAGGATTCTAGGATTATTCTCCTCTTTAGAGAGGGGGGTATTGTAGGGTGTTTGTCAATTTTATGTCAGCCATCAGTCCTAGACTGTCAAGACTGTGGTGATCCTTGGAGAGTATCTAACCTGTGTTCTTATTTTCCAAAGGAGGAAACCGAGGCCTAAGGTTTCCTGGCAGAGAGAACAGAAGAGCTAAACCTCAGATCTCTGCATTAGCAGACTATAGGATCAGCAGGCATTTCCAAACCTCTCTCTCCTAATCTCTAAAGCTTGAGCGTTTCTCAAATTTTGGCATGAGCCAAAATCATGTGGAGGGTTTGTTAAGGCAGAGTCACTGGACCCACTCTCTTTGAATTTCCCTCTTTGTAGGGCTGAGAATTTGCATCTCTACCAGATAATGCTGAGGTTGCTGGTCTGGGGGCCACATTTGGAGCCCAGCGTACGAGTGGTGCTGTAGGCAGGGAGCGCATAGACAGAGGGAGGCAGACCGAGCTCCGGAGCCCTGGGCTCTAGGAGCATTTCCTTTGGCCTGATCGCATTTCCCTGGGGTCAGGCCCCAGTAAGGTGGGATGGCCAGCTGCCAGTCCTGGAAGATGAGCCATTCCACCTTCTAGCCACCAATAGCTCCAAGGAATGCTGCGGGACAGGCTGAGCCCTGAGAACAGTCCCAGGAGCCAGGCTGTCATTAAACACAGCACAGTCTGTGCTTTGCCCTCTCTCTGCCTTCTGTGGGGGAGAGGCTCGCAGGGAAGCCCAGCGCTCAGGCTGGGGCTGGGAGGCATCTCATAGCTCATGCAGCCACTCCCAGACCTGCACCCCCTCGCCGCTCCCCAAGGGAAGGGGGAGCACGCAGCTGGGTGGGACCCAAGGTTCCTCTCAAGCTTATTCCATTAACTTGGCACTCAGAGCATATGTCAAGTGGATTCTGTGTCTCTGGCAGGTTATTACGTGCTGAATTAGTGTAGTGAAATAAAAACTATAATAAAGCTGTACCACACTCTTAAATTGTTAAAATTTATTATAAAATGTGCATAGTTATTAACTGATTTTCGCCTGTGTGCATTTGCCCACGCCTGCAGCCAAGGAAGATGAAAAGTGGCTCTGTCAAAGGGAGCCCGGGAATTGGCTCCTGGAATTCTCCAGAGACTCCTAAATGGGACAGCAAATTCACAAATTCACCGAGCTCTGCTGGCCTCTCTGGGACGGCTGCTCCCTCTCCCTGGCACTGCCCACGGCTCTCTAGGGCCTGCAAATCATAGTCCCACGGGAAGGAAACCCATTTGTCCACTTCAAGGAGGCCCCCGCAGGCGAGCGAGGTGTGGACAAATGCGGACAATGGGAGCTGTGTTTCCCCAGTGTTTACGAGAGAGGGTTACTCACCCTCTCTCAGCCAGAGAGTTACTCATCCTCTCTCAGCCTGGGACCGAATGTTCCAGCTCAGAACTGCTATGGATGGGTTTCTACCACGTCCTGGCCTGCCACCCGCAGGCCTGTTCACTACCCTGACTTTTGAGTACTAAAAGTTATTCTCATTTCCACAAGGGTCATCTCCAGGGTGTCCATCTGCAAGTAGTCAGTCACCGGGCTGTCTAGGTCTCCCAAGCTGTGCAAAAATGAGGTGAGAGTGTTCCCTGCTTCTTCCCTCTGTGGGCAGCTGGGAAATGATGTTTCTGTTGTTGCAGAGACAGAGAGATACTCTGTAGGCACCTTAGGAGGGAGGGGATTCTCTCCACATTCCTGATTCCAATGTGTGTTTTAAATCACACATTGGCTCCAATCCCCTAACACACACCTTTGAGCCAATGACAGCATTCTTATTGGTTTACTAGCCCTGGGTCCTTATTGCCCATCTGAGACCAACTAGGTTGTAAATACACCTGAAGTTTGAGACACTTCTGTTGGAGAATGAGTAGCAAAGAAAAGGTCAGAATGTTTCCAAATGCCAAGGCTGAGAATTTTCTTGAATCTCTGCTGCTGAGCCTTGGAGCTGTCCTTGGGGTTTGCACCAGACAGCACTGTGGATTTCCACGTAGAGCAGACCAGAAGCCACAGGCACCAAAATGGGGTACTGAGGGCAGTAGCCTCCAATCTTGGGTTCTCCCACCCTGGCCATAATCTGTGGGGTCCATGGTGAACTTAAAAACCCAGGGCAGTGTGAGAGAACTGTGTGGTTTTATAGTCTCTTCTGGAGGAGGTTTTCCTCTAGGCTATTTCTATTGAGTTTCTGTTTAAAAAGCACAACTGATGCCTAAGCTTCAGAGTTCATCGTCACACTAAGACCTGGGGAATAGACCCTTTGGTTGAGTTCCTGCTTTTTCATGGATGTACTGCTCTTTTTGGATGACAGTTAATGTGTTTTTCTGACCCTGAGACACTTAGGCTGCCACCTGAGCCGGAAGGGTGCTGGAAAGCAACTACGATCTTAAAGGCTACTGGATGGTGCAGATTCCTTTCTCTCTTGGAGTCACTGATTTGGAGGAAAATGAAATGACACCAGCAGAAATTTGTGACACCTCACCTCCGAGGAGATTGCCCAATATCCTGAATCTTCCTTTTTCTGTCCCTGAGCCTAAAGATAGTCCCTGGGGAGTAAGGAGAATAACAAATGTTTAGATTCAAACAGAGCCATGACTTTTTTCCTACATGCTATGTATGTAGAAAATAACACAATCTCATGGATATGTGATAAAATGAAATGTATTTAATTAATCATCACCGTCTCTTTGGCAAAGTGGAATGATTTCCTAGTTTCAAAACACAGTGAAATTGCTGATGTGAGAGCTGGTGCTTGTTAGAGTGGATCATAAAGTAACCAACTTAAGAGAGCCACGGTGCACTGCAGAAACCCCACATTTAGGATCCATTTATATATTCTCAGCACTTCATTCCAGAAAGGATGTAAGGCAGTTTGCAAAGATGGATATCCAACTGGGAGACATAATTAAATGAAAAAAAAATTGAATGGACAAAGAAAACAAGACAAAGGGAAAACAAGACTGGGGAAAATGAAAATGAAGCCAGGAAATGAGGTTAGGGCACAAAATTCATGACATCATACCTTGTGCATTTGGCGGAGGTGGAATTCTGGGGTGGCCCTGAGCTTCCTCTCAGCCAACACAGAGGGGGAAACAGTCTCTAATTATAGGCTGGGCATCGATGCAATAAAAGCAAACCAGCTTCTCAGGAGAGGGGCAACTATTCCTGCTTTGGGAGGCAGACAGAAATATTGTCCGTGGGTCCCTAAAGAGAGGGCACGGTGGTATAACGCCACAGCTGCGTCCTAAATGACTTTACAGTTCGTTATGGCAAGGCGTTTAATAAGGCTGCCACTTGTAATATTCCTCAAGGTTGGGAGATGGTTAGCAGGATAGAGCTGTCCTAAAACATTCACTAAAGGCCTGACTTAATCTTAATTACCTATAATGAGCTGCCTTGCCTTCAAGTCATCCCCTGTGATCAGTGATTCCATGGAGAGGCGTGAGAGGCTGCTGCAGTGCTAATTTGTAAGGGTGTGTACAGGTGCGTGTACACGTGTGTGTATGTATGTGTGTGTACACACGTGTGCATGCATGTGGGGGGATGGGAAAGGATGGGGATGCAGAGACCAGGCAGGTTTCATATACCCCAAACCCTTAGGTTTGTTTCTGTCACTTTTCATGAGGTTCCGCATAAGATTTTCCTTGAAGATAAGGGTTCCCCACTACTAGTAACAGGTGTAAAACCATGATTCAGGAAAACGGATCAGCTTAACTTCACAGGTGGTTGGTCTCCTGTTGTGCACACTGGGCAATGAATTTTGAGGTAATTCTCCTTGACAAGTACTTGGAGGGCAGTTGCCCTGGGCTGCTGGTTGAATACAATCCCATATGCTTTAACAGTTGGCATAGCTGGAGGTGGCACTGAAATCCTCTTATGAAAGCAGAAGAGGTGACCAGAATACTTTCCGGAAGAGGATGCCAATTCAGGATGCAGCTACTGCTGGACCATTGCATCAGAGCCTACTTCTCTTCTGATTGGCTGGTGCTTGGCTCACCTCCATTCTGATTGGCCAGTACCTATGCCCTACAGGTTGTGAAATAGTTTGACACCATCCTTGCCTGTAAGAGGCTGAGCAGTGCTTCAGGGAGAATTTGGGGTCCCATAAGGAGTCCAGACAAAGGGTAAACAATGCTCCAAACTTTGACCACAGCCGCAAAACTTTCTTAATCCAGAAAAAAAAAACAAAAAACTTAAAGCAGATGAACCAAACATCTACATAATTAACTTTTCTATAAAAATCTGTTGCATTTATTTATTTATTTTTATTTTATTTTATTTTTTGTAGAGACAGAGTCTCACTCTATCACCCTTGGTAGAGTGCTGTGGTGTCACACAGCTCATAGTAACCTCCAGCTTCTGGGCTTAGGCAATTCTCTTGCCTCAGCCTCCCTAGTAGCTGGGACCACAGGCGTTGAGCTGGGACCTCAACGCCCGGCTATTTTTTGTTGCAGTTCAGCTGGGGCCAGGT
>CAUYRH010165336.1:0-21738 GCA_963574655.1 Perodicticus potto | reverse complement strand
GAGCCTCAAGCTGTCACCCTGGTAGAGTGCTGTGGCATCACAGCTCACAGCAACCTCCAATTCCTGGGCTCAAGCGAGTCTCCTGCCTCCACCTCCCAAGTAGCTGGGACTACAGGCGCCTGCCACAACGCCCGGCCATTTTTTGGTTGGCGGGCCCAGGCTGGATTCGAACCCGCCAGCTCAGGTGTACGTGGCTGACAACTTAGCCCGCTGAGCCACAGGCGCCGAGCCAATTTCAAACTGCTATTATTTCACCAAATAGCACTGTGTTTTCACCTTGCCAATTTTTCCCCTAGCTCAACGACATTAAGAATGTGTATATTTGAAAACCCCATCTATTGCAGATAGTACTCTGTTCAGTTTTTTATCACCACCACATCTTAGTTTAGTTTAGCATCACTGCTAAATCCTGGTTAGTTTTTCATAGGATTCACTGCACAGAAATTAGTTATATTTTGGTAGCTACAGTTCAGAGATTTTATCCCTCCATCTATGCTATATATGAGTGGGCTGGAGAGATGGAAACTTACTTAGGAATTATTTGGTTCAATCACCTATTGCATATGGAGACACTGAAGCCCAAACAGGGGAGTGGAATAGCTCAGGGTCTGAAGGGAGTTAGTGGCAGAGGTGAGAATTTGTACTCTTGGATGACTTTGTTCCCAGTTAATCTTATTACTCTAAGTGTGGTCCAGAGTCCAGCAACACCAATAAATCCTGGGAATTATTAGAAATGTAAAATTTGGGGCCTCACTTTACACATCTAAATTATAATCTGAACTGTAGCAAGACATTCAGGTAATTTGTATGGAAGGTAATGTTTAAGAAGCACTGTTTTAAATTGCATTGAGCTTTTGCCTGTGGAGGTATTTGCAGGTGTGTGTATGTTTCAGCTAGGCAGTTCTCAACCTGTGGGTTGTGACCCCTTTGTAACAATGAAAATACATCCTGCCTATTAGATATTTACATTATGATTCATAACATTAGCAAAATTACAGGTATGAAGTGGCAACGAAAATAATTTTGCAGTTGGGGTCACCACAACGTGAGAAACTGTATTAAAGGGTTGTGGCATTAGGAGGCATCAGGAAGGTTGAGAACAACTGGGATAGAGGAATTTGGGGTGGAGAGAACAGAGGTGAGGAGGGATAGAAGGGGAAAGAGAAGGAGAAGGGGAAGGTGGAAGGGAGAGAATGGTTGGTTCTGGGGAAGTACAGGCTGGAGGTGTTGGGGGGCCAAACACAGCCACACACAAACCCTTTTCCTCTCCTTCTCCTCCTCTCTATCTGGACAAAGACACAAATGATGTGGTTAGCCTCACCCCTGAGACGCCCCCAAGACCCCAACCTGACAGGCAACCTATGGAATGTGCCCACCCCCTATGACTTGATATAAAAGGGGTCTCTAACTGTCCCTGAGGGAAGACACCATCTTTGCACTGCCAGGCCTTTCAATAACCTGGGCCAAACATTTCCACTGCAGCCTTGTCTCTGGGCACCACTGTTTACACCTTTCAGGAGATAATGAAATGCCCATGTGATATGTTGTCCTTTAAACACTTGATAAATGAATCTGGCATTCAGGGATGTGCTCTATGGGGGGAATTCTGATTTGTAGGGCATCACTAACTATGTGGTAGATAGAGCACTGAGGGGACTATCCAGGGAGTGGAAGGAAATGTTAATATTTAGCAGCTGACTGACCCAGCTGAAAGGAGCTATCCAGGAAAGGGCAGGAGTTAGCATGAGGACCTCAGGGTCCCAAAGGCAAGGAGATGCATTTTATATTTTTTTGGCTACTGATATCAGGCAACAAAGAGATTAGTGAAATGAAAACAGAAAATCCTCCTTTGTACTTGATGGTCAGTAGACCACTGATTATTTGTCTAGGGACCCGAGGTAAGAACTGTGTCCTCCCAAATCCAGAACCTTTCACTGGCAGCTGTCTCAAATCCTAACCACCGGCCATGCTTGTCATTGATGGTAGAACCTGTTGCCAGCAAGTGCCTTGTCTTTCTGCCCCCAGCCTGTGTCCAGCCTCTCTCCGTCTCTGACTTCTGAGGTCTTGACTTGACTGTTGGTTGCTGGGACTCTACTTCCCAGCTGACCCTTCACCTGCTCCTTTGTGTGTTCTGTCCTGCAGACCACCAGTGCCTCCTAACTTAGGTATTCCTTAGACTGATCGCCACCACCAGACTCTATTTCCCCCATTTCCTAATGCATATTCCTGAAACTATCTCATCTATGAAGTCCCCACACAGAATAAATGAGGGCACCAAACTCTGTTTACAACATCCTAGTTTAATGTTACAGGAATATCTCTCCCCTTAGAGCAAGTAGATTATGGTTTAAAATAAACCCCAGGGAACAGATGAACTCCTAGGAAGAAGCCCAGATTTTCATTTGGTGCCAATGTCTAACTGAGGCACCAGGAGGGAAGTATTAAGAATTTTAAGTCATTTACTCCAGTACATTCATCTATGTAGAATTTTTTAATGTGATTTTGGGACATGAGCATAATTCTGGAGGGAAATAGAAAACGTTTTACAACTTTTTAAAACAGCTAGTAGAATTTAGACTTCTGCTTTTAAAAACGGGATTCATGAATGATATTGCATAAAGGCTCCAGTTGCTGGCTTCCTTCCCTTTCTTAAGCTGGTTTGCCTGGAATTGGAGACATTAGTGGCTTCTCGATGTCAAAGACATTAGCAGAACGATGAAAAGTTTGGAGGAAAAATATCAAGAATGGTTGATAATAGCCAAATATAGCCAAATTCATTGATGCTAGCCAAGTTAATACTTCTTTGTGACTTACTAGGTACCCTCAACCCCAAATATATGTCCTTGACATAGTTCACAATGGCTGTTCAGAAGGGCTGAAAATATAAGGATAGCTAAAAAGCTGTCTTTTGGGGTGGGGGAGATTTGCATGCATAGAGACAATCTGCATTGATGCAGCCAGGTTTTCTCTGAGGGTTTTATTTTGTCTAATCTAGGAAAGATTAACTGAGAATTTGACACCTTTAAAAGTTTGAAAGCAACAATCACCATTGTTCTTTCTGAGGTCTGCTACCTTTGAGGAGGTTTCATCTATATATCAAGGCCACCTTTGCTCCCTGGGACCCTTCTTCTTCCTGTCCCATAACCTGTTTTATCACGATCCAAGCCCCATCCTTCTGTAACCTCAAAATGGAGTAGCTACTTCTTTACCCCATTGGAGAGTGGGGTAATCACTCTGCACTTCTCCTCCATACACGTTAATAAATCTATGAATCTTCTCTCCTATGAATCTGCCTTAACTTCGGATGGTAAAGGGAAAGTTTCCCCTTGGCTACTATCACATTACCTCATTTAGTTGTCCCAACAACCACGTGAGGTGGCTGTCATCATCTCCACTTTGTAGATGAGTCTCAGCTAAGTTACATAGCCCACTGGTATGGAGAGAAGATACATACTCAGTATGTTCTGATTTTGTGTACAATGGGAAATTTTAAAACCTCAGTCAGAGTCAGTGTGAGGACTCCTGTTGTAAGGACAGTAGGTGGTTGTAGTGGCAGTGGGGGCTAGTGGGAATCTTTTGTGTTTCTTTTCCCCCAGATGAGAATTCCCTCCTGATGCCCAGCCTATCCAATTCTCAGGGCACAGGAGATGGGGCTGCAGAGCCCAGTGCCTCCATGCTGCCCTCCTAGTCTTCCAAGTACCACAGACAGTTCTCTAAATCGGCCCTCCCCCAACTCCAGTACTGTCCGTTTAGTGCTCCAGCCAAATCTTAGCTACTTAGTCTTTCCCTCGGTCCTTTAGTGTAGGGCAGACGATGCTAGGCAGTCTCTCTTCAGCCATCTTGATGACATCACATCTCAGAACAGCGTTTTAAAAATACGTATTCTCCCTTTGGCAACTTTATGACATAATCATCGTTTCATGTATACCTTTTGGAATAGAGGAATTTGGGGAGAGGGATACATCCCTAAATGACCAAGGGATGCTCTAAGAAACTAAGGTCTTTGAATTACTGGTTAATATCTGTCTGAAATCTTGGCATTTCAGGAGCCAAACACAACCTCCAAAAGGATGCAGAGTACCACCTAGCTGAAATGGTGCAATTTCTCCTCTTTGTCTTCTCTTAATGAATTTCAAGGTGAAATTCAAAGGGACCATGCAATAGTGGAAAAAAAAATAAGACACTTCAAGTGCATTCTAGTTTTGTTTCCTGAACTCACTATCTCTTAAAATTGGAAGGAATCCAGGTTTTTGCCTGGGGAGATGTGAGAGTGGAGGTCATGCAGTTAAGGGCACCAAAGTATACATACCGCACGAGGGATTAATTGCCAGGAGCACATGAGGAGAACTGTGGCCATTAAAATACCCAGGGCCTGAACAAATACCAACAGGGGAAAACATTCACGTATCTGCAAACATAGGAGGGCTGTAAATCGATGGATAAAGAAGAGGTTAGATCTTTTTTCGTAAATAATAGAAGATGCTGTGGGTAAAAGTCACCAAAGACGAGCTGCATTCACAGTATGACCTAAATATTTTCAAGTTTAAATTCTGAATAATGCTCATGGTAATTAAGACCCTGTTAAAAATAACAAAGGGGTACTTTTTGTGATATTTTCAGGGTTTGTGTTATACCTTCCAGTCAAGTTTGCTTGTTTCACATCTCTGGTTATACTGTTATATATCGAAGATTTAAGTTTATCGTCCAGAGCCCAAGGCATTATTAGCTCCTAAGCATTAAATGGGAATTCAATTATGCTCTCTCCATCCTATTTACCAAAGCAGAAAATTGGAATGCTTAATCTTAGAACAGTATTTTCTCATTTGTGAGTGGGGATGGGGCAGAGAGATGCCTTTCTCTAGGAAAACATACCTCACTCTTCTAGGGAATGTATGAAAATACATATTTAATATTATAAAAAATTAGGATTGAAATACCACAAAAGTTATTATTTTTATAATGTAAACTACATCAAAAAGGCTAAAGGAAACTTCTTGGCTGATAAGATTGTACCGCCTCTCAGTGATTCCATTGTGGAGATGACGGCCAGGGCTCTGGACACAGGCGAAGGAGCAGAAGCTCTGGGGAAGGGAGGGATTTTTTATGTTCACTAAGAGAAGGCGTTGGTTAGAAACATTGGGAAGCATGATCCGAACAAGGACATCTGCAGCAGGTCTCATATCAATGATATGTTTACTCTCTACTTAACTAGAAAATTCAATTTAATAAAAACTTCCTGAGCATTTTGATTCACAGAAGATCCACTGCTACCCATTTGGGTTTTTTTTCTTTTTTTTTTTTGCATCAACTATTTTTTGAGTTCTTATAGTGACCTGTGTGAAGCCAGAGATATTTTCTGTGGCACTACAGAATTCTTCTACTGCTGGGGGCAGTTTGCTGGTATAGAAGGAAGAGGAATTATTGAGAGCAGATGGCCCTTTTGATTTGATTCTTAGCAGAATGTGGTAATAGAGTGCTCACTAATGCATGGAATCTGTTACATCCATTCTCTTGCATTGCTTGGAGGAAGTGCACAAGTAAGAAATGTCTTTTTCTTTGTTTTTTTCATTTCTCACTAAGCTTGTTAGGAGAATAAATGACATTAGGAATTCTGTGTAAGTGTTAAATTTGTTCCTGCTTTTGAATCTAGCACTGTTTAATGTTACAAAAGCATCAAGGGAGTTTGAGAAAATGAAGAAAAGGATGAAAGTCATGTAATTATCTGATGGATTGAAGAGTAGAGGTTTCAACCATGTTTTTCTTAAAACCCCAAGATCTTCTGCCAAAATTAAAATATGGAATCCTTAATATAGGGCTAATCATTTGAGAATTTTTATCCAATTTTTAGCCAAGTTCACAGGGAAAACATTGGCTTTGAGAATCACATTTTTCTCTCCCTTTTACCTTTTTAATTTTAAGAGTGTGCTTTTAACAGCAATACTTTCTGAATGTCCTTTCAGTGATTATATCTGCTGAATACACACTTGGCAGAAATGTGTACTCTGACCTGCATGTCGACCAGGGGTAATCCTATCACACCCAGGAGGGACACTATGCTTAGGGGCCTATGCTGCTCTCATTTCTTGGTTTTTCAACTTACAACGGATTTGGAGAAATGCAGAAGAGGCCACAAATGCCAATAAAGAAGTTAAGGGATCTGAATTCAAATGCTGAGGCCGAAAATTATATTACATTCAGGAGAGAATAGGCAGCTCTAGCTGCACATGAGGGCTCTTCTAGACCAATAATCATCACTGGCATTCTGAAGGATGCCAATAGCTCTTTCATGAAAATGGCCACTTCCATGAATAAAGTCAGTGCAAACCATCCTGGCATAGAAATGGCTTCCAGGAATAATCCTAACGGTTGCTGTGTCCAACCTTGTGACATAAAGATGCAGGGTTAGAGGTCACATCCCAGTATGAATATGTCCTATTGGCCCAGGAATTCTGTGGACAGGGGCTACTAAAAGGAGCTGAAAGCTGGTCATGGAATGTTCTTCCAATTATCAAACATGTAATATTGTAAATAGAAGGATCAGGTCTCATTGATATCTGTACAAAACCATTGTGATATAAGACAATATATTTGATTAATCATTCTAGAAATTAATTATTATTTTTTTAACAAAGAATGGGCTGGTGTGGTGTCTCATGCCCATAATTCTAGCACTCTGGGAGGCCGAGGCAGGAGGATTTCTCGAGCTCAGGAGTTCTAGACCAGCAAGAGCAAAACCCCATCTCTACTGAAAATAGAAAAATTAGCTGGGCATTGTGGAGCGCCTGTATTTCCCGCTACTCAGGACGCTGAGGTAGGAGGATTACTTGAACCCCACTGTTTGAGGTTGCTGTGAGCTAGTGTGATGCCACGGAACTCTAGCCTGAGGAACAGAGTGCGGCTGTCTCAAAAAAAAAAATAAAAAGGAATGATACTCTGAAATTGTCATATGAGGAAGTAATCAAAGAATAAGAAGCAAAATAAAAGTATGAAGAAGGTATTTTAAAAGTGGATCCGAAAGTCACTTAGTAAACATGTTATTTTTCTGAATTTGATAATTTTTGTGGTATTTTTCAAGTTAAAAAAATTTTCAATTTATTATGATTTTTTCTTTAGTTTAAATCCATATTGAATTTGGTACCTAATTTCTGTTTCTATTTCAAAATATTTTTTCAAAATGTACCCCTCCCACCCTTCCCAAATTTCATAAGCTTTAGGTGTCCTCCAACTTGCATTTGTTAGTGAATATGCTGTCCTAGTTTATAATGTCAAATTCTAGACTTGCTGTTTTTCTAGATGTACTTCAAAGATCTGAATCACACCCTGAGGAGGGCATTTCTCAAATGTCTCTGGGGCAGTTAATCTGTTTTGTCAGCCTCCTCAATGTTCTCACGATTATTAGGACGTCTGGAGTGGATTTGGGCTCTGACAGGACTTGTGATTAAGTAGCTCATCCAATATTTGATTCTCAGCACTGTCGAAAAGGATTAATTCAACAAAATTTATCAAGATGGAAATAAATCATGTTAATTCAAATAAGCCTAAATAGGAGTAAATCTTAGAGACAATCACTGTGAATAAAATAAAATGGAAAAGGAGGTAAGGACATCCATCCCTTAATAAAAGGAGCAATCTTGTTTGCATTGGTTACTGATGTGTTTCAGCTGAGTCTCATCTGAACTATCATTTGACATATATTTAACTACGACCACAAAATAATAGAGTACACAATTCATCATTCAGCTGCTGTTTGCCCTCAGAACATAATGGAGCCATAGTACTCTGGTTTCCTGTGAGTGATTTCTCTTGGGGGCTTGGTGAGAACTCAGATTCTCTCAGTACAGATATCCATCTTAATTGAATGTACATAATGACAAAACACAGACAACAGAACGAAAAGGAAAGGCAGCTAAATAGCTCTGCTTGGGTGACTTATAACTCAACACTTTCTGGAGCAGAAAAGCCAATAAAACAACAATGGTGTTATTGTCAAGGAATCCCGGGGTGGTGGGGGGTGCCCTTCTTCTACAAATGACAGGCTCTGGAGGTTGTAACCTCAGATTAGAATTCTGAGTTCTCCCATGCTGTGTGTCCCTCAAGAACCTGGAGCATGGCTGAGCCCACCGTCCTCTGAACATAATCTTAGGACTGCTGCTGCCTCTGAAAACCCCACCTAACTTTCTCCACATCTCTTTCTACTGAACAACCCACTCTTATTTCTTTTAACTATTTTTATTTTCATTTTCTTGCTTGTGTTGTATCGCTTGTTACAGTGCCTGCCACTGGGTAGGTACTCAAACATTTGTTGAATTCATGATCCTGTTAATTTACATTAATTAAATTTGTTATTAATGATAAAGAAAGTGATATAACGATGAGCAAAAACAGTAGCTGCCATATATTTCATGCCAAAAACTTTTCACATAGTGTCTCTTTGCGTCTTCACAGAAAGAGTAATTATAATCTTTCTATTTAACAGTTCAGAATAATGAGACTCAAAGAAATTAAGATAAAGACCTTATATAGATAAGGTCTTGTTTGGTAGGGAATGAGCATCTTAAGTATTGCTTATTTCTATATTCATTCTCTATAGAATAAAATTATGTTTATGTACCATGTAAGTAACTATATTTAACACACCATTCATATGTGTGTGTGAGAATCTGTTTCTCTTAGCATAATATGGCCTCAGTGAGGTCAGAGACAGCTTCTATTTCATGTTTGTATTTCCAAATCCTTGCATGAACCTGTTAGTATAGTCAATTCATTATGGATCTTTGTTTTCTTACTGAAAAGCCTTTCCAGGCATTTTCTGTGATGCTCGAGACTAGCAGAATGTGCAGGTGCTTTGATTTCAGGCAGATCAGTTCAATCCTATTTAAAGGATTTAATGTCCAATACAGTGCGAAAAGCCATCAGATTAGAAATGGGGAGAGACTCTTATCTCTAATACAATAATAGGCATAATTTAACTTTGTAATTGGAAAGAAATGGACTCATTAAATGGTTTATAGCTTTGAAATCTTCTGTCTATCCATGTACTCAATGGTTAGGTTCTTAAAAAGTATCTTTATCTCAGTGTAAGTTTCCCTGAAGAAAAAGAACCCAAGTTAAAAGCTACAAGGCATGTGATTTATTTGAGAATATGATCCTGGGAGCAGAAATGAGGGAGGAAGAGAATGAAAGGGGAAGAAAGCCAGCCAGGACACTGGTCACTGTTATGGGTGACTGGTTGCTTAATCCTCTGCAGAGAAATACGTCCATAACCATCCATCTGAGAGAAGAAAGGACAAACATTCATCCATCAGCTCCTTTCCCTATTCATCCATGTCATCCCCATATGGTGGCAAATCTCCTGCTCTTCTGAATTATAAATATGTGAGTGAGCTGGGGGTGGGGGAAGGGACTCCAGGTGTTTGCAGCCTGTAAAGCCTGCTTGTTGCCGTAGTGGCTGGAATGAGAGATAAGCTGAGAGGGCTTTCAGTGGTGTTCAAGAAGCATCAGATACACTTGGGTAAAAATGCTTTTATCAAGGTAGATGTATGCTTAAGAAATAAAGAAAAACCAGGATATATTGAACAGTATAAAAGCATTCTTTTTTATCAATGCATTAACATGAAGGGCAAATTACCACCGGTTTACGGTGAAGAAGTAAACATAAAATGTTAGGAAACAAAAAACCTTCTAATAATGCTCTGTCTAATAATTCAGCACAAGCTTATTAGCTACACTAGTCTCATATCTTCTACATTAAAATAATTTTTTATGTGATGTTTTTGTCATAACCAATGATGTCTTGAGCATGTGTTTGTTAACACTGGTGTGTATTGTCTATTCTTGTTTCACCAGGATGAACTACTCCCCTGGTGTAGGCAGCATCTTTACTTTGTTTTCATTAAAGTGAAATTTTGTAGGCTCCTTTATTTCTGCAACATTAACTAATGTTTTTCAGCCTAATATTTTAACTTAAGAATAATATTTTAAACTTGTACATTATAGTAAACATCTGGCACACATGTGAGCTCGTAGAGCACGATCTCTGTACATCTGCACAATGCAGTGATATGAACATTGGGGATGCTTTGGGTAGTGAGAATATTCCCTGGCATCGTGTTTGAGTTTGTTAAATTGTTTTTATTTCATGATTTAGCAGACTTCTTAAGCCACACTGCTTTCTAATGTAAGGTAGTGATTGAAATAATCTGTCCAGAGCCTTGAGTACTATATGCAAGATTTCTAGACTGTCATTTTGGGTAGGAATCCTGAATTACCATTGTAAGATCTTACTTGAACATGGGCCCCTGCAGGACTGGATAGTTCCTACCATAAAATGGTTAAGACTGTGAAATAATCACAGAGGGAATGTGGAAATAAAAACAAAGATAAAATAATAAGAAAACCCAACAATTTCACATGTGAATGATGGAGAGAAAGGGTAATGTGCGTTCTCAAATCATAAAACACACTGAGTACCAAGTAGAATCAACAAAAATACATTAATTTCAAGTCAAAGTAATAAAAATTAAAAATGTCAAGGATAAAGAACCGATATTAAAAACTATCAAAAAATAAAAGCTATCGACTAAAAAGGAAATATTTTCATCTAAGAAATAGCTATTAGACAAAAGGTAAGATTTTAGATAAGGAAAAATGGATTTGAAAAGTAAATAGAGAAATATCATAAAAGTGCTGAGAAAATTTAATTTTTAGTCTATAATTTTATATCTAGTTAAGTTATCATTATAGAGGGAGTGAAAGTGCAGACATTTTTTGGCATACAAAGACCAAACCCACAATCTCTCACTTGAAGAACTATTAGAAGATAAATTATAAATCTTACCAAAGAGAAGGAATAGAAGAATGTGATGAACAAAGAGATTGATAAAATTTAATAACTAACCATAAAAATCTTTCCTACTTAGGGCGGTGCCTGTGGCTCAGTGGGTAGGGCACCGGCCCCATATACTGAGGGTGGTGGGTGCAAACCCGGTCCTGGCCAAAGTACAACAAAAATTAGCTGGGCGTTGTGATGGGCACCTATGGTCCCAGCTACTCGGGAGGCTGAGGCAAGAGAATTGCATAAGCCCAGGAGTTGGAGGTTGCTATGAGCTGGGTGACATCACAGCACTCTACTGAGGTTGATAAGTGAGACTCTGGCTCTATAAAAAAAAAGAAAAAAAAAGTTACCTACTTAAACTTTTTTTTACATTAAAAGATAATTATAAAACTTGTCTAAACCAACATAGATTAGGAGTGTGCAGGCAACATTTGGGAGGAGGAGAGAAATATAAAATATTACACTTGGTAAGAAAAGCTATAAGTAAATAATGTATGTTAAAATTGAAGGACAATACTGAAGAAGATGAAAGAGATTTTAGTTAACCAAACTCTAGAATCTAACTACTATGCCTTATAATTATGGGTTTTACTTTATGACCCTAATTAATTTGACCATATAATTTATCATCCAACTTATTGAGAGGGAAAGATGGTATAGTGAATAACAAAGCTAGGAAAGGCAGGAACTTGGAATGTCTCAGCCATCTTGAAACATATAGTCATGTCAACTATAACGAATACAATTATTTTTCCTCCATAAAATCAAAATGTTTCTTGAGCCATCTTGAAACATGAAAACTGCTGCTTTTCTCTCTGCCCCAAACTTTCTATAATCCTTCTTCTATTTCTGAATTTGCAGAAGTTTCACAGCTCAATTATTTTTCTAGATCCTTTGCTAGGGTAGCAAAATCTCACTTCACATCTATGATTGCCTAGAAACTTTATTCTTTTTCGAGCTTAGTAAATTAGATCCAGATGACCTAGCCAAGTTCATGCAGTCAGTGAAAAAGGAAATTAGATTGTAATGATGGCCTCTCTTTTCCTATTACTGTGATGGTTTTCAAGTATTTTTTAGTCTACAGCCTTATCTATATGGATGAAAATGTGCTACTGTGATGCACATAAATCAATTGTGACTTCACACCTCTTGTGTCCCTCACTTCACTAGCCCCACTGTGTCTAATGAAAACAACAACAAAGAGGATTGAACTGGTGACTGACAAACCAAGGGATTTCCTGCTTTGAGTCTCCACTTGTCTAGACTTCTCTAGGTAGATTGAGAATGGGGACCAAAGGCCAGAGTGCTGTGGTCATTACATAGCCCATTCTTCAGAAGTTGACCTCTTTATATATGACCTCGACATATTTTCTGTTTCTGAATCTCAGTTCTGTTTCATATAGTATAAATTCAACTGGGACTGAAATCTTAAGCTATTATCTGTATTAGTCATAGGATGCTTGGAATCATTTTATACGTGGCCGGTAGTGATTCCTTATTTTGAACTATTGGATAAATATCTAAGCACCTTGATTGAAAATAGGGCTTGCAATTGCATACTAGTTGCTCAGGTAATTGTTCTTCCTTTTGGGGTGAACCAAATTTTAACAATAAAATTCCTTTCTAGGTAATGACTTTGAGCCCTGTGGATTTCACAGACTGTCTTCTTACTGCTACATAAACTGGGGTGGCCTTTTGTCTTCTCTTATCTTTCTTAAGTGTTCCCAGTTTCTATGGTTTAGAAAGAGGAGAAACATCTCTTTAGGTGAATAGAATAAAGCCAAATTTGCTTTTATCTCCCAAGGTGTTATCTTTCTACAGTTTAGTTTGGTATAACCCCCCAGATTCCTAGGACCTGCAGAGCCTAACTGGGCACATGTCTGTGAGTAATAATGATTGTTTTTTTTTTCAGTTCAGGCAAAGGCGTTATTTCACATCTCTTCTGAGAATCTAACAAGGAATGAAGGAAACTTCTTGACTTTGTCTCTTTTTCTTTGTCTTTAAGCTCCCATAAGTAGTTGCTGCCCGGGGGATGAAGCCAACCCCATGATGAATAAATGAAAAGCCAATACAGTTATTATTAAGGGGGCAGGGGCAGCAATAAGGGATAGGTTAGAATAGCAAGAATCAGTATGGCATCACCATTTCCTAAGGGTTTATACTGGGGACAAATTGTTGCTCTCTTATTATCACATCAGTGGAATAGAGCTCACTCCAGGAAAAAAAAAAAAAAAAAAAAAGCACTGCCTAGAATGCCATGAAGTGGAAATGTCCACCCCTTGTTTTGGTTGCTGTAAGGACAGGACAGGCATCTTTAGCAGAGTGATCCTTCAGAAATTAAGGTCTGCAATGAAGAATAAGATAGAGTAATTAGTTGTTCTCCATTCTGAGCACAAGGCAAAAGAAAAGAAAGAAAAAGATGCCTGAAAGTATCATTTTCCTTTCTTTGCACGCGGTAGAGATCATGGAGGGAGGGCCTGGAGAAAACAGGGTGCCCAGCAGGTGCTGCTCCCTCCCAGAAGCTGAGAGTCAGACCCACTGGACTGGGCTTTCAATCTAGGGCTGAGGACAGAAGGGCCTTCTTGGAATTCAGCCCATCTCCTTGTGACTTTTCAGCTCCAGTGCTACTGTTTGGGATCCAGTAACATCTCTAAAATCCCCAGCCTCAGACAGGCTTCAAGGGCTCCTCCTTCTGCAGGGGAAGGCCTGTCTGCCTGGGCTAGAGCCTATGATGAGGGAAAGAGGTTCTCCTTGCCTCTAAGCTAGGAAGCAGCACCTTACAAGGTGAGTTGTTATGTGCTCCTTATCTGCCAAGCCTGTACTCAATGCTTTAGGTATGTTGTCTTATTGCATCCTGATGATAATGTCCTCTGGGTTAGTAATGTTATACCTACTACATAGGTGAAGAAATTCAGGAGGTTCAGAGATCCAGTGCATACCTTGTTTATAGTCTACTGGTACAAAGGTGCTGGGTACCACCATCTGCCCTACCACTGGCATAGGTAATAACTACTCTTAATGGTTCAGCCATGTGTCATCTAACAGAGGTGGGGGAGGGCTAGTATATTTGGGCCCCACAGCTTCATACTGTGTACTCATCTCTTATCTGCCTATATGCTTCCTAGATGTATCTCATTCTGCCTCATGATTTGTACCTCTGGTCTGGACTCTTCCTGAGCTCTAGACTCAAATCCCGTTTTACAGAGGTGTTGAATAACCCAGCCAAGTGGTTGTAGGTGTTTAGAAATGGAATTAGAACTCAAGTCTGTTATTCAAATCTTTGCTCTTTCTTCTGCACTGTGCTGCCTCTAAGGATTGACATCAAATATTTTAATTATATTCAGGATCTAGCACTATGCCTAAAACCCAATTGATAATTAATTAATAAAGGTTGAATGAAAGAAGGAATGTGTGAAAAATCAGGCTTAAGTCTGAAGAAGTCCTTCATTCAGAAAAAAGGCTACAAGAAGGAGCAACTTTTATATAAAGTTTCCTCTATCAGTGCTTTCCTCTGTCTTATGCTCCAATATTTTATCCATACAGCAGCTGTATTTTATGGGTCTGCATACATACTGAGAAATACTGAGAATAGTGGCTTCTGAGCTTTTTGACCTAACTTCACCACATTTATTAAGTTCCAGTGTCATCTATCTGGTTCGCAGTTAGCCACCTTCATTTCTGTGGCTGGCCTATGTGGGCAATGTGTCCAGGGATGTCCAGCCTTTTTCCTTTTCTGTTGCCTATTGGAAAAATAAGAGTTGTCTTGGGCCTTATAATAAATACACAAGCAGTAATGAAAGCTGATGAGCAAAACAAAAGGTCCATGTACACTATTTTTCACAATATCTGACACGTCAGATAAGCAAAACGGTCCTCAAAAAATCTGCATGTGGCCTGTGGACAGCAGGTTGACACCCCAGGACATCTTTCTTCTCAAGCCTCTGCCTGTTTGTAATTTTTTTCCAATGACTTCAGCCACCCAGCTCAAATTCCTGCATTATTTGGGAGATTTCTCCCTTACCCCTGACTTCCATGTCAATCACTTGCTAAGTTCTGCTGAGTCTTTCTGAATGATGTGTTCCTGTCACCATTCCATTCCGACTGTCCCCTCTCTCCCTCAAGTTTCATCACCTCTCACCTCTCAATGTCTGGCTACTCCTTGCAGAATAAGAACCAAACAGTTAACCCAGTATTCCAGGCCCTTCTCCTTCTGATCCAAACTCCTTATTTCCTGCAACTCTCTTACACATCCTTTGCTCCAAAGCCGTGCTTTATATAAACTGTATTCCAGAGGCAACAGAAGGGGCACAGATCATTCATCATTCCTCCTTGCTCACCTCCTCAGAGGCTGCCGTCAGGAGAAGGCGGGGAGTAGGTGAGCCTTGGAACTCCCATCCTTGTTTCAAACAACAGCTCCTTTCTGCTTATTGAATTTCCTCCTAAGATTTTGTTTAAGGTTGTATGGATTGATATAGTTTGAGAATCATTGCTCTTCCAGAAAAACAGAATTCTCTCCTAGTTCTAGTCCATGCTCTGAGTCTTCTGATGCCTGGGGCTTGTGTTCAAGTTCCCACAGTCTCCACATGTGAAGAGTTCAGAGTCACTGTCACTGCAGAGAAAGCCATCACTGAAAGGTTGGGGTGTTGTGCACAGATGGACGGGGAGTGGTCTGAGGATGGAGCCCTGGAGGGTGTTAACATCAGGCTTTGCCATTTCCCTAACTCCCTTTCCAGACTTACTTTTCACATTTTTCATGAAAATACACTTTAGCCAATTCAAGCTTATTTCTCTTCGCCCTTCCTATCCTTCCCTTTCTCCTTCATTGGCTGCCGATGTCGTGTCCTCTTTCCTGGAAAGCTTGTCTTTCGTTTCCACATGGCCTAAGTGGCCTCATTCTTCCTGGCTCGGCTTAAATTCCACTCCTGGGGAAAGCCTTCTTGAGCCACAGCTGAATGTTCTCTCTCTCTCTCTATATCTCTTTATTTCTCCCTTTGGCACTGCCCACGTGGAGTTGCCTGTCTAGTTATGTATGTTAAAGCCTCAGTCCTCCCACAATCCTGGGACCCCTGGAAGGCGTGATATGACTTTGAGTTTGTGCTTTCTGAGTTTGTCACAGCCATCTTCAAATTGGCTAATGTATATAGCCACATTTGATTAATTTTTTCACATATAGCTGAAAATATTAGAGTGCCTACATGAAATCTGATACATAACATGGACCCAATAACACATTCCAGGCTTTTGAGAACTTCTGAAGCAACTCATTTAATTCCTCTGGCTGGGGGAAGAACCTTTTGCAGTGAGCCCCACAGTCACCAAGAGGCAATAAAATGCCCCCTCCTGCCAGTTGTATTTATAGCACAGCCAGTGCAGAACATTCTTTCCCACTACCGTCTTGAATGTTTCAAGGAACATGTGGGCATTATTAACAAGGCTCTTCAAGGTTATGTCAGCTCTTTCTTGGAGACAATGATTCTAAGCATGTAGTTTCTTTCTTTTCGTTTTTTTGGGTAAGATTTAGATCTGATTCTATCCACTAAATTATCTTTGCCAGGCATAGACTTTTCTCACTCTGCAGAAGGTTTAGAAAATTTGTTACATAAATCGTATTTTTCAATTTAAGGAAGAAACCTGTTGGTGTTCCTGTCATGCTTGCCAGCACCTGTGAGACAGATACCATGTTAGAGTCGTTTGATACACTAAGATGAACACAAGGGTGTGGCCGGCAATCATTAATAAGAATATTACCAGTGGAACATGGATGATATCAACTCCTGAAAATAATGATTGCAATTTAACTCCCCAGACTAAGGGAAAAGTTAACTCAAATAACTAGAAGGATGACTTTTTTGTTTTGGAAATCTTGTTATTAAAAAGAGATATTAAAGATTCATGGTTGTAATGATTGCTTTCCTTACATAGGGAAGTGATTTAGTTGAGGGAAATCTGTTGTTTAAATTGGGTTCTTACATCTGCATGACGTAGACATCAGTCAGTGGAGAATGAATACATGTGTACCAAGTGTGAGGCACTGGGCAAGCCTAGATGGTGAAACTTCCTAGGGACAGCAAAACCAGTGGAGACTGAGTTTCTCGTAAATAGACTATAAATTAATTCATCCCACAAACATTTATTAAGTGTCTCCAATGTGCTAAGCACTGTCTAAGCTTTAGTTGGCAGGCCTTTTTAAGGGCAGACATGACTGTGTTCCTTTAGAAGACCTTTTCAAATTCATTCAATAAACATGCATCAATTGTTTACTAGGTACCAGGTGAAAGGGGTAGTTGGGGGAGAGACAACTGGATTCACAAGAATCAGTAGTACTAGGTGCCCTGCTGATTTTTTAAAATACTTTTTTGTTTGTTTTCTTCTTAATTTTTTTATTAAATCATAACTGTGTACATTAATGCATTTATGGTGTACAATCTGCTAATTTTATATATAATTTGGAATGCTTACATCAAACTGGTTACCATAGCCTTCACCTCACTTAATTATTGTGTTAAGATATTTATATTCCACTCTTAATAAATTTGACATGTACCCTTGCAATATGTACCATAGGTGAGGTCTGAATGATTACCCTCCCTCCACCTGGCCTCCCCACTCCTCTTCCCCTTCTCTTCCCACCTTCATTCTGGGCTATAGCTCTGTTTTATCTTTTGTATGAAAGTCTGGGTGATTATATATTGGTTTCTTAATAGTACTGAGTACATTGGATACTTTTTCTTCCATTCTTGAGATTCTTTACTAAGAAGAATTTGTTTCAGCTCCATCCATGTTAACATGAAAGAGGTAAAGTCTCCATCTTTTTCTAGGCTACATAATATTCCATGGTATGCATATACCACAGTTTATTTATCCATTCATGAGTTGATGGGCACTTGGGTTTCTTCCATGACTTGGCAATTATGAATTGGTGTGGGTCCAGTTTCAATCTTCTATAAGTCAGCAGCCAATTCATCTAGCACCATTTGTTAAATAGGGAATCTTTCCCCCATAAAATGTTTTTGATAGGCTTATCAAAGATCAAATGATGATAAGTGGCTGAGTTCATCCCTTGGTTCTCTATTCTGTTCCATATATCTAACTCTAATTTTGTGCCAGTACCATTATAGCATAGACTGAAGTTTAGTAGCATGATTCCTCCTGACTTTTTTTTTTTTTTATTTCTGAGTAATGTCTTGGATATTTGAGTTTTTTTCTGATTCCATATAAAACAAAGTACTATTTTTTCCAGATCTTTAAAGTATGACAGTGGTGCTTTAATGGGGATTGCATTAATTTGTATATTGCTTTGGGTAGTATGGACATTTCCTGAAAATAATGATTCTTCCCAGCCATGAGTATGGTAAGTTTTTCTATTTGTTAACATCTTCAACTATTTCCTTTCTCAGAGTTACATAGTCCTTTTTATAGAGATCTTTCATGTCCTCTGTTAGGTAAATTCATCTTCTTTGGCACTACTGTAAACAGAATAGAGTCCTTGACTATTTTTCAGCTTGACTATTATTGGTATATATAAAAGCTACTGATTTCTAAGTATTGATTTTGTATCCTGAGACACTGCTGTATTCCTTGATCACTTCTAAGAGTTTTATATTTGAGTTCCTGGGATTTTCCAGGTATAAAATCATATCATCTGCAAAGAGTGAGAGTTTGATTTCCTCTGACCCCATTTGGATACCCTTGATTGCCTTCTCTTGAATGATTGTGATGGCTAAGACTTCCATTACTATGTTGAAAGGCAGTGGAGACAGTGGGCATCCTTTTCTAGTTCCATATCTGAGTGGAAATGTTTTCAATTTTACTCCATTCAATATGGTATTGGCTGTAGGTTTGCTGTAGGTGGCCTCTATCAGTTTAAGAACTGTCTAAGCCTATTTTCTTAAGTGTTCTGATTATGAAAGAATGCTGGATATTATCAAAAGTTTTCTCTGCATCAATTGAGAGAATCATATGGTCTTTGTGTTTTATTTTGTTTATGTGATGTATTATATTTATAGATTTATGTATGTTGAACCAACCTTGAGACCCTGGAATAAAACCCATTTTGTCATGGTGTATAATTTGCTTGATGTGTTGCTGAATTCTGTTTGCTAGGATCTTATTAAATATTTTTGCTTCTATATTCATTAATGATACTGGTCTATAATTTTCTTTCATTGTTGGGTCTTTTCATGGTTTGGGGAGCAAGGTGATATTCATTTTATAGAATGTGTTGGGATGTATTCCTTCTTTTTCTATTTTTTGGAAAAGGTTACATAATACAGGTACTAGTTCCTCTTTAAAGATTTGGTGTGAAGTCATTTGGTTCTAGACTTCTTTTGGGGGAGATTTTGTATAGTTGATGCTATTTCAGTGCGTGATACAGGTCTATTCAACATTTCCAATTCTTTCTGGCTGTGTCTAGGAAGGCAGTATGCTTCCAGGTATTGGTCTATTTCTTCCAGATTTTCATATTTTTGAGAATAGAGTTTTTTTGTAGTATTCATTAAGAATTTTTTGAATTTATGAGGTGTCTTTTGTTATTTCACCTTTATCATTTCTGATTGATGATATTAGGGATTTTACTTTTCTGTTTTTGGTTAGCTTAGCCAAAGGTATGTCAATTTTGTTAATCTTTTCAAAAAACCAACTTTTTGATTCGTTGATCTTTTGAATGATTCTTTTGTTTTCAATTTAATTTAATTCTGCTCTAATTTTGGTTATTTCTTTTCTTCTACTGGGTTTGGGGTTGGAATGTTCTTCCTTTTCTAGTTGCTTGAGACATTCCATTACTCTGTGACTTCCTCTGTTTCTGTTCTTTTGAGGAAGGTTTGTAATGCTATAAATTTCCCTCTTAGGACTGCCTTTGCAGTATCCCACAGGTTTTTATAATTCCTGTCTTCATTGTCACTTTGTTCCAAAAATTTGATAATTTCCTTCTTAATCTCATCTATGACCCAGTTATCATTCAGCATAAGGTTATTTAGTTTCCATGACTTTGTTTGAGTATGAGGATTCAACAAAAAGTTGAAGTTGATTCAACTCAGAAGTTGTTGAGTTCAACTTTTATTCCATTGTGGTCTGAGAAAATACAAGGAATAATTTCTATTCTTTTAAATTTGCTGAGGTTAGACTTATGACCTAAGATGTGATCAATTTCAGAGGATGTTCCATGGGCTGATGAGAAGAATGTGTATTCAGTTTTATTAGGATGAAACGTTCTGTGATGTCCGCATTTGTTATAGGGTCAAGTTTCAGCCTAATATTTCTTTGTTTAGTTTCTTCTTGGAGGATTATCCAACTCTGCCAAAGGGGTGCTAAAATCTCCAACTATTATAGTGCAGGAAGATATCAAATTGTTCATGCCTGTAGGGTTTCCCTTATAAATTGAGGAGCATTCTGATTGGGTGCATAAATGTTGATAATTGAAATCTCTTCATGTTGAGTATTTCCCTTAACAAATATGAAGTGACCAACCTTACGTTTCCTTACCTTTTTTAAAGGTTAAAACCTATTGTATCTGTGAATAAAATTTCAACCCCTGCTTTTTTCTGATTTCCATTTGCCTGAATTATAGATTTCCATCCCTTCACCCTCAGTCTATTTTTATCCTTTAAGGTAAGATGAGATTCTTGTAGGCCACAGATATCTGGCCTGAATATTTGTATCTAGTCAGGCAACTGTGCCTCTTTAGAGGACAATTTAAACCATTCACATTAATTGAGAATATTGATAAGCATGGTAGGGTTTTGCTTGTCATATTTTTCAAATGTCCAGTGGATATTTTTAATACTTTCACTATTATGGATGTTAGTTTTTGTTCAAGGCTTTCTGGGTGAGTTTACTTTGGTGCTGATCATTATGGAGGATGGGTCTGAGAATATCCTGGAGAGCTGGTTTAGTTATGACAAATTTCTTCAACATGTGTAAGTCAGTAAAGTATTTGATTTCTCCATCACAAATGAAACTTGGTGTAGCTGAATACAGGATCCTGGGCTGAAAGTTGTTTTGTTGTAGGAGGTTGAAGGTCGATGACCATCCTCTTCTGGCTTGAAAAGTTTCAACTGAGAGATCTGCAGTCATTCTAGTATTCTTCCCCTTGTAGGTTATGATTTTCTTTTTTCTTTTTTTTTAAACGTGCATTGAATTTTATTTATTTTTTTTAGTTCTTCCTTTTCTTATTTTTTATTTTTTAAATTATTTTTTTATTAAATCATAACTTTGTACATTGGTGCATTTGTGGAGTTCAGGGTACTGCTTCTATATACAATGTGAAATGTATACATTGAACTAAGTAACACATCTATCACAATTATACTAATTTCTTAATAGTTTTGAAATGTACCATTGCATCATGTACATTAAGTGAGGTCCCCCCAAACACCCTCCCTCCTCCCATATCCCCCCTCTCCTCTCCTCTCTCTCCTTTCCCTTCTACTTTCTGGACTATAGTTATGTTTTGTCATTCATATGAGTATGTGGGTGGTTATATATTGATTTCATAGTAGTATTGAGTTCATTGGATACTTCCCCCCCCCATTCTTGAGATACTTTACTAGGAAGAATATGTTCCAGCTCCATCCAGGTAAGCATAAGAGATGTGAAGTCTCCATCCTTTTTTACGGCTGCATAGTATTTCATGGTGTACATATACCACAATTTGTTAATCCATTCATGGGTCGATGGGCACTTGGGCTGTTTCCATGTCTTGGCTATTATGAATTGGGCTGCAATAAACATTCTGGTGCAAATGTCTTTGTTGTAAAATGTTCTGGGATCATCTGGGTATATACCTAGTAAAGGAATTGCAGGATCAAAAGGTAGGCCCACTTTTAGTTCCTTTTGTTTATTTATTTCCCATGTCCCTAGATTCTCCTCTGCTCCTCCCCCTATTTATCATCCAAGTCCAAGGACCC